>BJCM01039357.1:0-17077 GCA_018326385.1 Flaveria bidentis | reverse complement strand
CCACCGTCCAACACCATCATATACCACCACCGGTTAATTTTATTAGTGTACAGACTTTAAAAAACAAACAATCTTGTTGTTGGAGACTAAAGAGATTTGATCCATTTATTTTCTTATTGATGTCTGTAGATGTGATCCGCCACACTGCAAACACTTTGCTAAAAAAAACACCTAAGAATATAATACGGTTGTGAAATGAACATAAATAATATCTAATCACCTTGATTATGAAAGTATGTATAATGGAAGAAAACTAGAAAATGATCAAGAGGAAGATGAACTAGTTAATGCGTGGGTAGGTAATTGAAATCGACGGATACGTCAAGCAAGCAAAAGATGTCAATGGCAACAAAGAAATGTCTTTTTATGAAAATAACAAAGCACCCATAGAAGAAATAAGCTATTTAATACAGATTAAATATCAATTAAATGCATAAAACTGATTGATACTTGAATAGTTAACATATAGAGTAGTTTCTTCTTTATGACTCACCATTATCCTATCTAGCTCCAAAAAGAAAGCCATCTGGCTTGCAGGAGAAAAAATTCTATTTGAATTTGAAACTATGATAAAGACATAAGAGAGATGAAAAGTCAACATAAAACAATTAGGCACAGAGTTCCGTAGACACTTGTATCACACAAGAGCATGAAATCAAAGTTGTTTATCTACCATGACTTGTTGTTTGATATGAGCTGACTGCTAATCGGATCAGTGGTCGGTTCTGTTTGATTTTCTTTTCTTACTTTCTAATCGAGTCTTTTACTTCTAACCCATTGTTCTCCTTGCTTCTGACCAGGCCCGGAGTTTTGATAATTCTAATCCGGGCCAGTCCGGTCCATACGAAACAATCAAACAATCAAACAACTCTTTAATAGACCATGTTATTAGTTATGGCTATTATATAATTTAGGCATTAGAACAAATGTTAAAAAATAGCCATATAATTTTGTCAACGCTCCATTGTGATAATTTTTAAATTTTTTTCCATTATTTTTCTTGATTGCGAGTTCTTTTAAAAGGCTCACTTTGAATAACTATGAGTAATAAGATTATTTAAATTGTTAAAATAAGGTATAACACCATGACTAATCAAGAAGTATTCGTATTTATCTAAAACTAACAAAAGGCCCGCATGTTTCTACGGATGTTTTAACTCTATGCTCAAAAAGTAACTAAATTGTTATAGATTTATACAACATAAATGACCTAAAGTTAAATAAAGCCATCAGTAATAGAATTTTTATATACAAAATCCGTTGAAAAAACTTGGTACAGTACAAGTAATAATATATAAATACATCAAGTTTATCAACATCTTCTACTCTAATTAATAAAAATGCTTCACGTGAGACAATCTCAATTAACAAACCTCTTCATATTACAACAAGTGTACCCCTATACGGCTATATTGTATCATAAAGTGCATACCCGTTACCTCATTGAAGTACCGATTTTTGTAAGATGGCAATTTCATTAAGTGTTTCGAGTAACGATTTAGCTTTCATATGTGCTCAAGCATCGTGTAAAGTAATTAGTGATAATATGGTGTGAAATCATGGTGATGGTATGATAATGAATATATATGGTTGGAGGTGTATATTAACTTTATTTATAATCATATGACTAATATATAAATATTATTGATCATGCATGTTACCATAATATGCAAGTGTCATTTTTTAGAACTTAACAAAACCATGAAACGGTATGTTTATATCTGAGAGTATAACTTGATTAAATTAAAATATTGTATTATATGTAAAAATTAGTTCATAGTTATATATAAAATACCATGACTTACTCAAAATTACATATTTAAAAAAGAGATCGAGGTTGTAAAAATAAAATCAGGGTAGAAATGAAACTTTTATAAATTGTTTTAGAGATGATTTACATATTATTTTAAACAAGCAATATTCGTCATTGATGACATAATCTTAGGACTTTTTTAAATAGACACCCTAATATTTTAAATCAACACCACAAAATTTCTATACGTGTCGTATAGCCCCATACGCGTCGTATAACCTCATACGCGTCGTATAACCTCATACGCGTCGTATAGAGGGGGGTCGTATAAGGCTATATGTGTCGTATGAGGCTATATGTGTCGTATAGGGGGCCGTATAGAGCTATATGGGGTGTATAGCTCTGTGACAGCCCCCCTGAATTTTTCCTCGTAGTCAGTGTCAAATTTTGTTTTATGCGTCGTATAGCCCTATATGTGTTGTATAGGGGGGTCGTATAGTGCTATATGGGGCGTATAGCTCTCTGTCACCCACCATGAATTTTTCCTCATTTTTAGTGTATTCGACCCTATACATCGCGTATGAACCCATACGCGATGGATAGATGGTTGTGAATTTATAAACTGAAGTGTCTCCTTATTAGAACCCTAATCTTATTGCATTAAAGTTCATTTACATATACGTCGAGTATAAGAACCCTAATCTTATTGCATTAAAGTTCATTTACATATACGTCGAGTATAATAGGACAAAAACAATAACTATTATATAGTTGTTTTACACATTTACCTTGATTAAACATGAACAGATTTTTCAATATATATTTAAAAAATTGAATTCATGTTACTTTAATTAAAATTTATCTTTTAATAAATGATATAAGAAGATGCATTTTATATAACTGATTTATGAATACTTGTTACCCATAGAATACTTGTACACTATGATTGTACACTATGAAGAGTAATTTTGTCCTATTAAGATGCTTAAAAAACCATTATAGGTTAGGATTAGAATCTAATAAATATAAATGCAAGAACCTTTTAACACTCGTAGGAGTCTTTGATTTAATAGAAAAAAATCTTTTGAGTAAATTACAAATTTTATACTTAAGTATGTTTAAAATTATGGTTGTTGTCCTTAAATTTTGATAAGTACACTAAGCATACTTTATTTAAAAACTTATCACGTTATACATCCTTTCCACTAACAATACTTATCACGATTATCATCACCCCTTAAAAGATAAAATTTGTAATTTTTACTAATATTTTATTTTTTTCCATTGTGTTTTTATTTTATTTACTTTATCTTTTTAATAACTTTTCTTTTTTATAAACTAATCTGAATAACTTCTACCCCTTAATTATTTCAATCTTTTTTTATCAAATATACCTTTATTTATAGGTTTTTAACTTATTATATATTTTTTCAAATAATTAGTTATCTTTCTTTCTAATCGTACGAGAACAAATTAGAGAGTTCACAATATTTTTTTATGTTATAAAATCTAAATTAGTATTCGGTTTTGTTTCTCAGTGTTAGGAGAGTTATAACACTTAGAAGATCAAATAGGAAACCAAATTACGATAAAACAAAGAACAGAAGTAAAAGAACAGGACAATATCAAGAAGAAGAACAATTAAGTATGGTTTTCAAGAATAATGTATATTGTTCTTAAATTCTTACAAGTGTTACAAAGCTTACATGTGAAAATAGAAGTACTTGAAATATTTTATACTATATCTAAGAGCCGGTCATAATTTGAAGGCGAACTAGAAAAAATAATATAGACAACAAGATTAGTGTAGAGTCAAAAGGCATAATGGCTTTTAACTAGTGACTATTAAATTTCATAACTCATATTTTTATCTATTAGACAAAGGATAAAAGTGCATAGTTGGAAAGTTACACACTCAACACCTTAATCTATAGCTCACAAAATCATTAACTTTTCACCAACTTATGCAAGTCGGTGAGTCATAAAAGATGGCAACAAAAAGGTGTTTAAGCTTTTGTCAAAAGCATGTCAGAGAAGACATGTCTTCACTATTTTAGAAGAAATCAGTCTTCGCTTCGGAAGACTTTGTCTTTAAAGTTTCAAAAGACTTTATCTTTGGCTTCAGAAAAATTGGTCTTTTGGCTTTGAAAGATATGATACATAGCATAATTTACTGAGTTATATTATATCTTCCAAAGTAACTTCCCTGTACTTCACATGTGCATGTTAAGAGCTCTTTGGTTGCATCAGCCTCTAAGTGTAGTACTTATAAACTCCCTCTAGGCTCATGTTACCAAAACTGAAGGAGAACCTTAAAGCTTGATCTTCATTTGTTGACATTCCACATAAGAATCAATACCATCCCCTTCATATATATTTGGTTAGGATTCCTCGGATTTTCAAAGTATCTCCTCATGTCATAGAGATCATATAGAGGGAGGTCAAGAATTTTTGCCAGAAGAAGATATCTTGACGCTCTTGATCTGTAGTGACATACCATCTTTCTAGGTTAGTAGTAAATACACTAAATAAGCTGAGTCTCTTAGTAGCAATAGGCTCTAATATGAATGGACTTTAATTTACTGAGCAGTCTCTTCTTAAGCATCATCAGGATGTTCTAACCCTTCTTAAGGTGTAGAGGTGAATGCCTTAAACTTCTTCTTTTTCTTCTTCTTCTTCTTGTCCCATCTAATGATCATCCTTTACCTCTTTCTATACTTCAATTAAGAAGACCGGCATGCAGTACCATATTGTTTTTGTTTGTCCTTCTTAGTTAGGTCCTTTGCTTCATAGGTTTAGAAGGAGAAGGATTAAGACCTTGATGTGGATAAGTAGATGAAGCTGGCTATGATGTGGCACTAGTTCCTAGGTTGTATTGTCTCTTGGGATTCAACATTGAACTCAACTTTAGGTGTAGCCTAACTTGGTGGAAAATGCAAGTCAACCAGCTCACCCCTTTTGATCTTCTACTTGATCGCTCTAATGTGCTCATCCATGTGGATAGAGACATTGGACTAAGTCTCCTTCTGGAGAATTCATATAACGGGCTACTTTTGATTTGCTCTATTGGTTGCTCTTGACTTTGAAGCCTTTTCCCTCATCTTCCTGTTAGCAGCTTTTTACTATTTTAGCACTTGTTGCTCAAGCTGTGTAACGCCCCGAATAAAGTCAAAATGAGCCAATTAATAATAATGGGCTTAGACGAGGTTATTTAATGAAAATAAGTGGAAACTAGATTATGGACTAAGTAAACCTCGCGGTATGTTCGATGAGTTTAAGGTCCTGCGATATATATAAACGAATTAGCTTGAACCACTCTTATTTGGAACTCAACACCAAACTTCTAAAGAGAGTGTGTAGAGAGAGAAAGTAGATAAGAAGTGAAGATTCAAGGCTTGGTTGATTAAGGGATTGAAGATCGGTGTTTTTGGGCATCCAAACAACAAGAAAAGATCATGAATCCAGGTAAGAAACATCATTTAATCATTTTTTAATTAAACCCGGATTCTAGGGTTTGGGTGTTTGAAAAAGGCAAAGAATCATCCCAAACTCACGATTTTGAATAAGAAAATATCTAAAATGCTTAGATATAGCTTCATTAATGATAAACCAAGGATTTGGATGTAAAAGGTTGGAGTTTTACATTACAAATAGGCTAATTTGTAATTTTAGCGTTCTGCGAAACTGTGGGTTCATCCAACAAAATTGTGTAGTCGTCCAGCGAAACTTTGAAGCTTTCTGTGAAATTATAGTTTCGCGGGTAGCTTCGCAGACTTAGATTCCAATGAGATTTGGGTGAAACTAACAACGCAACTGACAGCGAAACTACCAGCGAAGGTGGCAGCGAAACTACCAACGAAGTTAGCAGTGAATCTGCTGATCTGGCAGCGAAATTAGCAGCGAAATTAGCAGCAAAATTAGGTTGAAATTAACCCCTTTGAGTGTTAACTTATCTACAAGTTGTGTAGTGTGACCCTTGCTTAGAAATCTTAGTTGCGAAGCTGGTCACTAAGCACAACTCCAGCTAGGGGCGTTGTCCCTTAGACCCCATTAGGGGCTGCTACCCCTAGGACCCCGCTGTAAAGGGCTACTGCCCCCGAACCCCCGCTATCCCGCGGATGGTCGGTTATGTTTTTATAATGAATTGTGATTGGTAATGTTATGTATGAATGTCTTATGTTGCCCTTATGTTCCTATTATATATTATTCCGTGACTTTTACGTGTTATGATTATGAAATAAGCAAAAAGTATTAGGTAACGTAAAGCGGAAGTTAATAATAATGATAAGGGGAACGTTTGAAAGAATGAATGCATGCATTAATGAAAGAACAAATGTAAGAAAAGCCTTGCAAGCACGATAAGGAGGCTCATACCCAATGAAGGGTGTTAGCTCAACGGTGTGGGGTTAGCTACCTCAGAAGGATGCACAATGTGGTTTAATTTTTGTGATTGACCATATGTATGGACTGTTGTTGCTTTCCCTAGGTACTGGAGTCAGCTTCATATGTTCGGGGTCTATTGATAGACCTTAGTCTAGTAACAAGCTTTGTGCATAATTTTCGAGGTATAACACATGGCATTGGTCCAGAATGTAAGTAAGAAAGATGACGAATGCATGAAATATAAGCAAGGAAGACTATGAATGAAAACGAATGATAATGATGACATACATTGAATGAAATATAATGAATAATGATGGAAGATAATAATAAATTATCTATTTGTACATATGATGCATGATCGCATATAGAAGTGAAAGAAGATTTTAAACGGAAGTAAAAGTATTTTATTTTATAAAACTTGAACTCACTCAGCATCACTGACTTTCGTATGTTTAATAGTTGGTAGGTGATGATTGCTTAGGATGGCACGGGCGCAACTACTTAGCAAATTTTTGGATGACATCCATTTTATGTTAAATGACATTTTTGTGATGTAATGCAAACAATGAGATTTTTGTAATGGTTAACAATGATTGTATTGCTTGCAAAAGTGGTCATTAATATATGAAATGGTTTATTAAATATTCTGCTATGATGTTTTAGCAAATTTTAATGCATTTTTATATTTTATGTGCGATAATTGTCCACCTGTAAGCGTCCTGGGAACGGGGCCTTAAAAGCTGTTTGATGTATTCAAAATCAATGTTTCACAAGATAATGGAAGAAGGTCTACTGCCTGATAGAGTCTTGTGGCACTTAGTTAAGTTATCATGTTTTGTTTGTTTGTTCCTTACCGACCAAATTTTGTTGCTCAGTAGCCACAACGTCTACCTTAGGACTTTCCTGAACTGGGGAGAGAGTGTGAATTTTGTAGAGTCTTATTCTTCTCATTTCTTCTTTGATTTGAAGAAGAAATTCTATATCCATAGCCTCCTTTCACTCTTTTGACACTTTCATGTCAGCCAGGTCATTTAATTCCTCTAAGGGGAGAGAAATGAGTTCATTAACATTGTACTCTCTAGACCCTAGATAGTTCAATCTAGCTGCCCTCACTTGAATTCTCTCCCATTTTCTTCCTCTTCTTCTCTCTCCTCCTCCTCAATCTCTTTAGAGGTCATCTTCCTCCTCCTTTTGTCACTCATAGGCCTGTGTGACTCAGGGTGGAGAGAGCTTTGGCCTTCATTGTGAATCCAATAATCACAATCAGAAATTATCAGGTTAGATTGACTTTGAATAATGATCTCAGAATTATAAATATTTATTGTTTAATTGATTGAATACGAAATAACAATTGCAATAAGAAGTAATAATTGAAGAACATAAAAATTAAGTGCAATAAATGAACAAATATGATTTGATTCAAAAGTATTTCATTAAAAACAGATTAATGATTGCAAAAGAACAAATAATAGTTACTGATGATGATGGTTGCTATGATTCTATTGATGATTTTGGTGTAAAATGATGATGCGACAGCTAGGGTTTGATTGTAGTTTTAGGATCACTAGCAACTAGGGTTTTGTGATTTATTGATGTATTGATCAGCATATTGTTAGGTATTCAGACATGCCTCAAAGTGTGAGCCTATGCCTTGTATTTATGTCTTAGGAATTTACTATTAGGGTAATGGTTAATTTCTTGGAAACAATAACTTTCTTATTGTGGTAAGAAACTTACTCAGAGAATGTTATGATGTAACACATTCTCTGACTGAGTTAAAGTCATCTGTAGGTGTTGACTTTATGACATCACTCAGTGTTTAACTTGTTGACTTGATTTACCTGGTGAAGTACATGCAAGTGTTTGTATTCCGTAGGTTATTAGTCTTCCGTAGGAGTTATGCCTTTTGTAGGAATCTTCACTTGGTAGACTTCATCCACATTAAGTTATTCATCCGCAACTAATTACTCATCCGCAACAGATTACCTATCTGAAGGAGATTATCTACGGAAGAATAAATTGTTCATCTGTAGATGTTTCCTACACTTAGTCAATTTACAAAAGTGACTAAGTATGATGTTAAGTCTGCAATCACACATACATCAACACAACTATGGGTTAAATTATATATATATATATAGACATTATACATTATTAGAATGATATACAAGAGTTTATTACAAAAATTGATTAAAGTTCTTAGCCTATACAATGTATCTAGACCTGTCAAGACTAGACCCGATAATACTCCCCCTTAAGCTTAGACACTTGTAATCAGATCTTCAAATTGATAGTTCTTCTACTCGTGACAACATTTTCTTATGGAAATAGGAGACTGCATCCTTTTGTTCATCATACTTGTATTTAATCTCCATTTAACAAATCTTCTTTAATGTTTCAAAATCAACCCCAGAATATCCTCCTTGGTTGTAAGAGTTGTCAAAACATTATTGTGGTTTACTATATCTAATTCATCTTGTTCAGAGATTCTCAACACAAAAACCTCTTTTATATTTGTTCCCATCAGCTGCCCAACTTTAAATTTCCTCCTCTTGTTGGCCTTATCATGTAGTTTGTCAATGATTTGAATGATGTGCATGTACAAGCATAAGTCATTTTGAGCTTGTTCATCTTTGAGCTTTGGGAAGAACTTATCATGTAGATATGAAGTATAGCTTGGACGAAGAAATTTGATTTCAACAGGATTAAATAGTCTTAACTCTTTGCCATTTTCTTTTCTTCATTTCTTAGTTGCACCAATTCTTTAGTTCTCTCAACATATCCCCATTCAGTTATGGGAAATGTGTATTGATTTCCTTCAATAACTTTAATGGAATTCATTTTTTGTTAGAGTATCAAACCTTCCTCAGGAATTAGTCATCAACTAGTGTAGAGGAGTTGGATTTTGATATTCTTTACCCTTGATTTATTTTCTTGTGCTCAGCATCATCCCCTCTTGCTTACTTTAGCACATCATCCTTGAATTTTGTTTTTAATTTCCCTAAAAATATAGAGAAGTCTCTTCCTCTTTGGCTTATTAGGTAGTTTGAGATGATTAAACTTAGAAATCGTGAATACCAGCATCAGGTAGAAACAAGATTGATTCAAATAAATGAAAGTATATACGTAGAAACAAGATTGATTCAAATAAATGAAAGTATTTAACTCTTCTAGATACCCTCTTAATAAGTGCACAATCCCACACTAGATCAAATTCCCAGGCCATAATCCTATTTTGTTTAGCAGAAGTAGAAGTTGTGTTGTGATCAAAAAACTAGATTAGAAAAGATATTTCTTTAGTAATCTCTCTTACAGTTGTGCCCAGTGGCCATACTTTTTCGGGTATCACCTCTCTTGGTTCTCTGATGAGCTTTTCTTTTCCTTTGTGTTGATCATCGCTTTCAACTTTCACGAGTTCAGCGTTAGTCATGTAGATGCATATGTACCTAGTTTACGATCTTAATGTAATATGTGTGTCATGTCCTCAATGTAAATGAAATATATGAGTTAAATGAAACAGATCATGTGATAAATGATCTTAATGTTGAATGTTTCAGTGTATGTTTGACTGTTTATTTTTTATTAATGCATATTGAACTAATTATATAAGTTTGTGGTTGTTTGAATAAATCTTAGTAAAGTAATGATTGAGAAACATATTTAAACTTAGTTGTATGAAGTTCTCATGCGAATGGCCCATGCTAATGGACCATACGCATGAACAACTTCATGCTAATAAACCAGTCGCATGATTGTAACATTAGATCGACTCAGTTGCATGACTGAACACTCAATCGTGTGAATGGATCAACCGCATGACTCAATCACACGACTGAACCATGCTAATGGTTCAGTCGCATGAATGAGAAACCCTAACCTATAAATACCACTTAAATCGTGGAAAAATGGAACACTTCGAATACCTACGTACTAAATCGTACCATAGCCATCTAAAGACTTCTAAGAACCTGTTCCAAGTTCATAGATAGCACTAGATCAATTACCAATCGTTCTTAACGTTTAGATTCAATCTACAATTGATTCTACGTGCGTTCTCACTGATTGGATCGCTAATCAAATAGGATTCCGCACTATTTGAGTTGGTATACACATTTATGAGTTAGTATTTCGTCTTGTACACGATCCTAACAAGTGGTATCAGAGCTTTGGCTCTTGATTTATGTGTGATTCAATCGTTTTGATATAAAAATTGTGTTTTTCACTCAAAAAACGCAATCCTTTTGTGTCAAACAGTGTTTTAGACGTCTCCAGTTCATAAAGTTAATGTTTTTTGGCATACAACAATTAGGGTTGGTGAGAAATTCGTGTTTTTGCATCCAAAGCACCTTAAACCTTTGAATTCTCAATATCCAGTAGCTTCAGTCGCACGATTGAGTCAATCGCACAACTGAATTCATCCGCGTCCCTCATTCGCACGTTTGGACTCATTCGTACATCTATTCGTACGACTGAACTGTCTATTCGCAGTGTTCATTAGGCCAGGTCCATATGCATGATTGATTCATTCGCATTGGTTCATTCGCACATTTGAGCCAGCCGCATTGTTCAATCGCACGAGCTGTCCAATCGCACACCTTCATTCGCACAAGTAAAACAGTTTGTTCCAAAGTTTATAGTTGATAGTAATGGAGGATCAATATTTAGCGTTCACCGCGGGGAGAGATTCAAGGATCTAGAATCTATTGCTTCTTGAAAATGAAGTGAGGAATCATAACAAACCCCCTAAGCTAATCACGTTAGATGATTACCCACAGTGAAAGCAAAGATTCGAGATCTACTTTAATGGCGTAGATCCCAATCTGTGGGAGTCGATAGAGATAGGGTATAACATGCCTGTAGGTGCAGATGGAGTCAAACTTACATTTGGAGGCATGACTGATGGACAAAAGGTAAAGTACAATGCTGAGAAGAAAGTTTATGCATTGCTGACTCAGTCAATTCTTAAGGACATCTTCCATCAATTTTCTGAGAACAAGCAAGCTAAGAAGCTGTGTGATGCATTGGAAAAGAGGTATGACAGAAATGCATCATTAAAAGCTCTAAGGGCTAAAGCGTTGAACAAGGAGTTTGACAACTTCTCGTCAATGGGAAAGGAGAGCTTGGACGACGTCATTGATCGGTTCTACCATTTAATGAGTGAGCTGCACACTCATGGAGTTACCACATCTATGGAAGAGAAAGTTTCAAACTTTGCAGATGGGTTGCCAGAGAAGTGGGTTTCCTTTGAATCCAACCTCAGACAGAATGATATGCTAGCGAAGTTAGACATCAATGACTTCATTTGGAAGTTGAGAGAGGAGGAGTTGAGAATGAAGTACAGGGCCCAAAAGTCTTCATATGATCAGAATCAGGAACTTTACAACTCAACTCCACAAGCCAAAACGTCTAAAGCGCCACTTCAGATGGCATTTGTGTTGAGCTCAGCTGGTTCATCTCAAGCCACTTCTTCAGGATCTGACACATTAGGGTCGTCTGGTACCCAATACATAGCACCTGAAGCTAATGCTACAAAACTGAAGACCAAAAATCTCGGGAATGTGACGGTAGAGATAGCCAAGGAGCACATGGACCTCTTAGCAGCTGTTGTACACTCCTATGATGGACTAGTTGCTGGGAAAATTGGGAACTGCCATCTGGCAGATGAGGACTACGAGCAGGTAGACGAGACAAGAGCTGGAAAGAATGGACATAATGTGGGCCTTAGCAAGTGATGTCCGGAGAGCTAAGAAGTTTGTCAAGAAGACTGGACAGAACTTGATTGCTACTAAGGATACAACTTTTGGTTTCGACAAGAGCAAAGTTACCTGCTTCAACTATGGGGAAAAGGGGCACTTCAAATGTGAATGCGTGAAGCCCAAAAAGACAGGAAATGGGAATCCATTCTCATCCTTCAATCATCAGGATAAACCCACAAGTAGTCCTACTTCATCAAGCAAGGATCCTAAAGCCTTGATTGCTCATGATGACGAAGGACAAGATTGGAGCTTTCGGTTTGTGTCTCCGGGAGAATCCAACATTGCTAGTGTTGAGGACTTAGATGACGACTCAGCAAGTGAGGATGATATTGCAGTGGAACTCACTATGTCAAATATTGAAGAAACTGCAATTGTGGTTGATCACCTGCCTGAAGACGGGACAAGTTCAACAAGTCCAGAATCATCAGAACAAGAAAAGTCAGACTCTACCTTGATGGCTGATTCAACCACTCCCTCTCAGGTAAGTACCACTGATCGCATATATGATAGTCATGCATGCATTGAATGTAATAAATTTAGACAAAGCATTGACTTAAAATTTACTAGGTTATTAGATCACAATGATAGCTTAGTAAATGATTTACAATTGTGCATGGAAGCCAATCGAATTCTAAAACAAAATGAGCACAGTTATAAAGAAAAGATAGAACTTTTGAACAAACAACTTAGGGAAACCGAAGTTGTAGCTTTTAACCAGGAAAATGACATTAAGTTCTATCTAAACTCCCTAGAAGACACTAAGAAACAAAAATCAGTCTTGGAAGTAGAAGTAAACTCTTAAAGCAAAAACTACATAGTTGGACAAGTTCTTCTCACATTGTCCAACACTTAGTGAGAGAACACAACAATAGAGAGGGTTTGGGTTATAAAGTAGTTCCACCTCCACATGAGACCTTGATGAATGCTAAAAGTAAACCAATCAACAATAACCCAATCAAGGATCATGTGGTGTCCACTCATCTTGTTAGTGATCCAGATACCGCATGTAAATCTAATGAATCTGACACTAAACAAAAGGAGGCCACTTCAAAATCAAAGGGTGGAATTCCTTGTGTTAATTTGGACGAACAATTTGAAAAAGTTAAAGTGAAGTCTGGGTCAACCAAACAAGTTAACCACCCACGTGTCACATGTCTAAGTCCAGATAAACGAAAGGGAAAAGATGTTAAAAATGTTCAAACAATTAATTTTGTTAAACAAGATAAAACATCTAAACAAGAAGTGTCAAAACCCAAACAGAATAAAGTCACTCGTGTGTCTCATACTTCTCCACACAAATAGTTAAATCGTTATGTTGAAAGCAGATCATGCTACAACTGTGGAAAGTATGGACATATCGCGTCTTACTGTCCTTATTATCAGACACCAAAGAAAAATGTTGAACTTTATGACACTAAAGTAAGCTCTTGCAAAAGAAGCTCCATGACTCCACCAAAAAGAGTCAGTGAACCTAAAGTTCAACCTATCAACCAGTCATCTATTTATCACAAACAAGCCTTACATAAGACTAGCCTACGGAAAGAAAAGTCTATCCTTGCATCTGATAATGAGAACAAGAAGACAACAAATCTTCCCTCACCCTCAAAAGGTCAATGGGTGGAATTATGATATGTGATGCATTTGGGTCACCTAAGCCAGTTAAGGCTTGGGTCCGTAACCTCAACTAATGATTTCCATTGAATATGCAGGGTGATCGCTATAGAGTCGATACTAACACTTGGATCGTAGATAGCAGAGCATCAAGGCACATGACAGGAAACCGGACACTCCTATCAAACATCAAATAAATTAAAGGAGTTCATGTTTCTTTTGCATGAAATAAAGGAGGTTACATCACAACTCAAGGTGAAGTAGGGAACCAGAAAGTAAAGTTTGATAAGGTAAACTATGTTTAACAACTTCAAAACAACCTACTTTCTGTATCCCAAATATGTGACAAAGGATTTAAGGTAGTTTTTGATATCAAAAAGTGCTATGTCCTGAAAAAGGACTATGTGATCCCGGATGACCAAGTCTTAATGTCTGCCTCAAGATATAATGACCTTTATGTCTTTGATCTATCAAAGGCCTCCACAACAGATCATCAAGTTCAGTGCTTTTTGTCAAAGGCTACCGAGAAGGATTCAATCTCCTGGCATAGGAGAATGGGACACATAAATCCACGAAAGAAGAATCACTTGATCCATAATGATCTAGTGCGGGGAGTAAACGTCAAAAACTTCCAACTCACGGATTTTTGTGTTGACTGCAAGAAAGGCAAACAGACGAAGAAGTCTCATAAGAAAAGGAAGATTCATTCCATTGAACTGCCTCTTGAGCTTCTTCACATCGATCTGTTTGGTCCAGTCAGTATAAGAAGCATCTCAGACGACTTGTACTGCTATGTAGTTACAGATGACTACTCAAGATTCACTTGGGTGATGTTTCCAATCAAAGTTAGAAACATTTGAGTCATTGAAGGAGTTAGTAACTACACTGGAGTCACTATATAAGCTGAAGGTAAGACAACTACGCTCAGACAACGAAACCAAATTCAAGAACCAATGGATGGAGGCTTTCTGTAAAGAAAAGGGAATTGTGCACTAGTTCACTTCCGCCTACACTCCTCAGATGAATGGCGTTGCTGAGAGAAAGAATCACAGCTTAATAGAGACAACACAGACAATGCTAGCAGACTCAAAACTACCTATCCAATTTTGGAATGAGGCAGTAGCCAATGTGTGTTACACGTTAAATCTAGTTCTAGTAGTTAAATGTCATGGCAAGACGTGTTATGAGTTACTTCAACGACGTAAACCAAATCTAGAGTATCTCGAACCGTTTGGCTCACCGTGCACCCTACTGAAGAAAACTCAGGAGGGAAAGTTCAACGAGAAGGCTAAAGAGGGAATCTTTCTAGGATACAACATACCGAATAAGAGAGTTTCAACAACTCAACGGGTCAAGTAGAAGTGTTGTGTTACGTAGATGTTTAGATATACACCACCCCTCCTGCTGGAAAAGGACCCGCATTCTTTTTCGATTATGATGGATTCTTCAAGTCCTTCAACATACCTTTCTCTTCGTCTAACGATGAGTTAGCAGTCAAAATGATGTATGATGTCTTAAACACTCCATCACAAGATTCAACATCATCACAAGGTGAATCGACTAACCATTCAGGGGGAGCACTTGAAGTTAGTGACTCCTCCTCTGACGATGAAGCCGTGGAGGATAACCAAAACAATCAGGAGGAACAGGTTCCTATTACTGCAAGTTCACAAGCATCTGACATTGATGCCTCCGAGTCTTCGGAACCTCACACTCCTTCTGCCTCAGATACAGAACCAAATGTTCATAATCTTGGTTCTGAGGTAGTTGTTCTTACCGCTCCTGGATCACACATAAATGTCTATCATCCTCTGGACAATGTCATTCGGGATGTAAGATCAGGAGTTCAGACTAGAAATCAGCTATATTCAGCTGATTATGCCTCGGTCATGAAAAAAGGATACCTTCACGATGGTGCATATCATTGTTTTGTGTCTCAGTTTGAGCCAAAATACGTTAGTGAAGCCCTAAATGATGCGGCATGGGTAAGTGCCATGCAAGAAGAACTTCTTCAGTTCAAGAAGTTAGGTGTATGGACACTGGTGGATAGACCTAAAGGTGCTAAAGTCATTGGTACCAAATGGGTCTTGAAATGTAAGAAAGATGACCAAGGAGTCATCATCAGGAACAAGGCTCGGCTTGTAGTTCAAGGATTTCAACAAGTCGAGCGAATTGATTATAATGAAGTATTTTCACCTGTGGCAAGAATGGAAGCCATCCATATCTTCCTAGCCTATGCCTCTTACATGAAGATTAAAGTCTATCAACTGGATGTAATGAGTGCATTTCTTCTTGGTGAAATCCGGGAAACATTGTATGTAAGTCAACCTGAAGTATTTGAGGATCCATATCATCGGGACAGGGTTTATAAACTGGATAAGGCTCTCTACGGACTTCATCAAGCCCCGAGAGCATGGTATGAAAAACTCTCAACTCACCTTGTGAAACATGGATTTCGCAGAGGTGTAATTGACTGTACACTGTTCATCAAAGAAAAGGATGGTGAGCTACTGCTCGTTTAGATTTATGTTGATGACATAATCTTCGGTTCCAAGAATAAAGGCTTATGTAAAGAATTTGAAGTAGTTATGAAGGCAGAATTTGAAATGAGTGCCATGGGAGAGATGAAGTTCTTTCTCGGGTTACTAGTGGATCAAACACCAAAGGGGATATTTCTACATCAAACCAAGTATGTAGGGGATATTCTCAGTTGGTTTGACATGGAGAATGCTTCCACAACTAGGACTCCACTTGCTACAAACCATGATGTAGCACCTGACGAGAATGGTGATCTGGTTGATGCCACCATGTACCGAGGAATGATTGGATCCCTCATGTACCTCACTGCCTCAAGACCTGATATCATGTACGCAACATGTCTGTGTTCAAGATATTAGGCAAAACCTAAAGCTAACCATCTTATTGGGGTCAAAAGGATATTTTCGTTATCTGAAGGGTACACTAACACTTGGGTTGTGGTATCCTCATGACGATGACTATGAGCTTACAGCGTACAGTGATTCGGATTATGGCGGCTGTAAGATGAACTACTAATCTACATCACTAGGTTGTCAATTCTTTGGGAGAAGATTAGTCATGTGGCAGTGTAAGAAGCACACATAAGTTGCGTTGTTAACTTGTGAAGCTAAATATGTTGCTGCGGCAAGCTGCTGTTCTCAAATCATCTGGATTCTACAACAGATGCGAGACTACGGTTTCAAATTTTCTAACAACCCCATATTTGTTGATAATTCTGCTGCAATAGCCGTTACTAAAAATCCTGTCCCACATCCAAAGACCAAACACATCGGCATAAAATATCACTTTATACATGATTGTTTTGAAAAGAATCTAATCGATGTTGTTAAAATAAATACGGATTTTCAACGCGTTGACCTCTATACAAAAGCTTTTGATAAACCATGTTTTAAATATTTGTTAGAGGTCAACGGCGTTAAAAAAAGTGATGTAATTCCAGAAGATGAACATGTTTAGTCTGATGCATAAAGTCCATTTTTCTTTTATTTTCTTTTATTTCTTTTATTTTAGTTTATTTTAATTAAATAATTTTATT
>BJCM01039309.1:0-16815 GCA_018326385.1 Flaveria bidentis | reverse complement strand
GAGATTCTGATCAATCTTTCCTCTTTCATATCCATGTTCAAGAAGAAAGGATGATAGAGTCTCATACCAGTTTCTTGGGGCTTGATGAAGACCATACAGAGCTTTGTCAAGCTTGTAAACTCTGTGAGGGAAATCTGGATCTTAAAAGCCAGGTGGTTGACTCACATAGACCTCCTCAGCAATCTTTCCATACAAGAAGGCACACTTTACATCCATTTGATAAACAGTAAATTTCACGGATGAAGAATATGCTAGAAAGATTCTTATTGCTTCTAATCTAGCAACAGGTGCAAACACTTTGTCATAGTCGATTCCTTCTTCTTGAGTGTATCCCTGAGCCACTAATCTTGCTTTGTTTCTGATGACGATCCCTCTATCATCAGTCTTGTTCCTGTACAACCATCTGGTACCGATAGGGTATTGTCCTTCGGGAAGATCTACCAGTTGTCATACTTCTTGCTTCTTGAATTGGAGCATTTCTTCCTGCATTGCTTCAATCCAGTTATTGTCTTGAAGTGCCTCTTTGATGTTCTTGGGTACTGTTTGACATAGAAAGCATGAGAACAAACATATGTTTGCAATACTTGACTTGCTTCTAGTCACCCTTTCATTAAGTTCACCAATAATGGTTTCAACTGGATGATTCTTATGTATTCTGGTAGTTGGAATTGAGTCACCAGCAATAGTTACATCAATATTGGAGACATTCAGTTCATTATGGTCAGAGGCACATTCATCTGGTACTGTTGTTGAATTATGAAGATTGTCAGACTTTGTTTTAGTTCCTGCTTGAGCTTCAGCAGGATTGTGATTGCTTACATCATTTAATGTGCTTTGTGTTTCAACTGGAGGAGTAGTCTATTTTTGATTTCTGACCTCAGTTGACAGATCATCTGAGTGAGATGGTACCAGGCTTTGACCTCCTTCAGTAGAAACACTGAGGTTTTGTGACGGTTGTCTGATGGGATCAGCTTGAAGAGGAACATCTTCATTCATGCATTCAGCAAATGTAGGAGGAATCAATGGAAAGTCATCTTTTCTTTCTACAGCTGACGAAGTATCACTTGAATGTAGATTTCCTGCATCAGACAAGTGAAATCGATCAAATGATTTTGTAAACAAGTCAATATCAAACAACCAGTCGGGACCATTTGTAGATTTTGGAAACGAATGTTCCTTGAATTTAACATTTGCTGATTCGTCAATAATGTTTAATCTAGGATTAAACACTCTGTAAGCCTTTGAGGCAGAAGAATAACCTACAAAGAATCATTCATCAGACTTTGACGAAAATCTTCTCAAATTGTCTCGGGTGTTTAATATTAAGACAGGACTACCAAATGATTTTAGAAATCCAATGAATGGTTTTCTATGAAAGAGCAGTTCATAAGGAGTCATGTTGTTTTCTTTAACAAGTAGAGTTCGATTTTATACAAAGCACGATGTATTAATTGCCTCTGCCTAGAAGGTGATTGGCAGTTTAGCATCGCCTAGCATCGTTCTTGCTGCTTCAATCAGTGTTCTATTCCTCCTTTCAGCTACCCCATTTATTGAGGAGTTCTAGCTGCACTAAATTGATGAGCAATGCCTTTGGTTGCACAAAAAGAATTCATACATTCATTTTTGAATTCATTACCATTATCACTTCTTATTATTTTGACCTTAAGATCGAGTTGATTTCTATTTTAGTGATAAATTCTTGTATGATTTGGGATGCCTCATTTTTTTGAAGTAAGAAGAAAACCCATGTGAAACGTGAAAAGTCATCAATGATCACTAAACAATACTGTTTCTTTCCAATACACATTACATGATTTGGTCCAAATAGATCCATGTGAAGTAACTTCAATGGAGTATTGTTAGTGTTCACCAGCTTGGTTTTGTGAGAGAATTTTTGTTGTTTTCCTTTGAGGCACGCTGAAAAGTGAATGATAAAATGAAATTCTTTTTGAGTAATACCAATGACATGGTTTCCTTTGACCAACTTGTTCATGTTTTTAAAGTTTGTGTGCCCCAAACGTC
The DNA here is from genome assembly GCA_018326385.1 of Flaveria bidentis. Lineage (NCBI taxonomy): Eukaryota > Viridiplantae > Streptophyta > Magnoliopsida > Asterales > Asteraceae > Flaveria > Flaveria bidentis. The sequence goes on along the minus strand of BJCM01039309.1, from coordinate 14,793 downwards.
TATGCCAAAGTTGTGACTCATCAAATGATGCTTTTGACAAAAGACATGTTTCTTCTTTAGGTGATGTAGAACACAGGTTTAAAACATATGTATTATTCTTCCTCAGGGTCTTTAAGACAACCCATTCCTCAGAGATCTGAAATCCAGGTTTCAGAATGTAGCAATGAGTGTCTGTAAAGTGAGCCGAATATTTCTTGTCGTAGATCTGAGACACGCTTAGCAGATTAAAATTTAGCTGTTCACAGTAGTTCACCCTGTCAAAGCTCCGCATCCCATTTGTCACAGATCCTTCACCTGTAATTCTACCACCCTGTGAATCTCCACCAAAGTATTCCTGTCATTTGTTGATCAAGATTTCCTAGATTGATTATTGTGAAAATGAGGTCTGACAGTATGTGTCGCAGTAGATGTTTTTTAGATAGGCTTGTGTTGGGGAATTCTCAATCCCTTCTGATTGAAGTAACAATCAAATGTATTGTGATTGTTCATGTCACAGACTGAACAATATTTATTAAAATAACAGTTTTTGGTGGAGTGATTGTTCATGTCACAAATAAAGCAATATTAATTATAAAAGGATTCATATGTCTTGTGATTAAACATATCACAAATTTCATAATACATTTGTTTGTTGCTTGAATCAGATTTTGATTTGTGTGACTCAGCTGATTTTCTCTTTTGCTGCCGAGCCACTTTTTTTCTTTAGTGGATGAATCAGAATCAGCCCTTTTTGTAGTTTGCTTCACAACACTACATTTGTTTGATTTTCTGGGCAGTTTTTGTTTCTTCAACCCATTCGTCACCTCTTTCTCCAACTGGTCAACATGTTCCTTGTTGCAAATATCAAACCCAACACCCTATTTTAATCTTGAAGACTAAGGGTCTGATAGAGTTTTATGTGTTGAACTCAGTGATCCTTTTTGTTTCTTTTGCAGTGAAACCTTTTCTGATTTGCTTGAATTTTTTAGAGATACAATCTCATTATCAGAACTGCTCTCAGCAGTGGGTTTCACTGACTTCACATATTTCTTTTTACCTTTCAAGACAGAAGGTATGAATTTCACAAATAGGACAATTGCTTTTACTGGGCTTGTGGGTTTGGTGACACTCACTACCTTGTCTGAACAGTCTTTAATCTTGATTGGATAACCTAATCTGATTTTTTCCTCATTTGTTTCAACATAAACATCAGGTTTATTTTGAGGATTGGTTACTTGTTTTACTATAGATTTTGGTTCCATAGTTTTAGTTTCAATTTCCTCATTGAGTGTGACAGATTCAGGCATGACAGTGTAGTTGTCATTTTATGGTGGAGGACATGAATTATACCCTATCCCCGACATGTCCTTTGGATCCTTTTGAGCATCAAGCATCTCTTGTAGCTTGACTGAAGATAATTGAAACTTTTCAAGTTTCACTTCAGTAAGAGTATGTTCAGCCTTAGATTGAGCTAACTTTTCAGTGAGTAGCTCATTCTCAGCTGCAAGAGTATACTTTTCACCATGCAGTTTTTCAATGTTAGAGATGAGAGATTTTATTTTAATTTCAAATCCTTTTATCTCTTTTTTCATCATCTCTAGCTTCACCTTTTCTTCTTTTATTTTATCTGCCAGTTTATAGTTATGCTCTCTATTACCTTGCAATTCAGTAATACATTTTTCACTACAAAGGTTAGATTTTACCTCAGTAGACATTGGAGAAAGGCCATCATATATGTGAGCCATAAGTGCATGATTTTGAAATTGAGGCTTTACTTTCTCAGCATACATGCTCCAATCACATACTCCATCTTGTTTGATCACAAGAGCATTTCCAGATGACTGACTGCTTCTATGAGCTTGATTAGTCGGTTGAGGTTGATTTTGGTATGACTGTTGTTGTTGATGATGGTATTGGTGTAGATGGTTGTCGGAATGAGAGCTTGAGTTAGATTGTGACGATGGCTGGCTTTAAGAGTTTCTTTGAAATTTGTTTCTTTTGGGTGCATTGGATTCTCTTGAGAAGTGACCAGCCATGCCACAGTTGAAGCATTTTACTTTGGATATATCATATCCAAGCTTTGTATTTTCATTAAGGCCGAGTCTTCTGCTTTTCTGAAAAATTTCTTTGCTCTCATAGCAATCATGGCCATTTGCCATTGTAAATCCATTTCTTCCACATCATCTGGATCCATTTCCTCTAGGTCTTCCTGGATCAAATGTGCAGATGTGAGTCTTCCTCCCAGATAAGCTTCAAAACTTGCAACAAAGGCATTGTAAGTAGCCTTTTGTTCTACTGATTTTGTATCATTATGGGTGATTGGAAGAGTTGCTGAGAATCCTGCTGATTGGGATGATGTTGAAGGCTTGTTGATAGATGGAGCTGCACTGAGTCCAGTGGTCTTGGCTTGATCCCTTGAGGACATAAAGTCATCTTCTTCAGTGATGAAGGCATTTTCCACAGTATGAGAGTCAGATGGAAATTTGTATGCTTCAATCACTCTTGGTCCTACTAGATTTCTGTTTCGTTCATCAAGCTCTAATGCTTCTATTTTGGCTATCATGATATCCAAAGTAGTACTTCCAAGATCAAGAGTATTTTTTCAGCATTGTAACATTCTGTTTCCAACTTTCAGGAAGGCTGTGCATCATTTTCTTGTTCAACTCCTTGACCTTGTAGGTGACTCCCATTATCTCTAAGTCATTTACAAGCTGCACAAATCTATGAAGCTGTTTAGAGATGGACTCCCCTTTGGGGTGATGGAAAGTTTCATATTGATTAACAAGTTTATCCTTGTTAATTTCAGCAACTTCACTGCTTCCTTCACACATGATCAGCAATGCATCCCATACTGCTTTGGCAGTTCCATATTTCTCCAACCTTTTCAGCACATCCATTTTGAGTGCTTGAGTTAGGATGGAATAAGCTTTCAGATCAATCTTGATTTTCTTTTAATATTTTTCATCAAGAGTTAGTTCTTCAATGGGAATTCTTGCTATCTTGTATATAGCAGCTTGATCTGCAGACAAAGTGACTGGAATGTGTGGTCCTTTGCGGATTGAGATCCAATAATCTGGATCTACACCTATAATATAGTTCATGAATCTGATTTTCCATTGTTTAAATTTAGACTTATGTTTAAGCATTGGTGGTTTTGGAGTATGACCAAGTTTTGAAAAACTATGTGAATCCATTTTAACAGGGTGTTTAGCTTGAATAAATAGAGATTAGGTAAGTTTTAAGATTATTTAGTCTGAATAGTCCAAATAGTTCAACAACTGCTTAGTAAATTAGATCTATTAATTGTTCTTGCAACTGTCGCAGCTTCTGTTATTTATAATAAGCTGAAGATTTTGACTGTGATTCTTGAGGGTGAGAACAGATTGATTGAAATTCCTTTTTGAAGAGTATTTTTTGCTGTTAACTAAGTAGAGATGATGGTATACTCTACTAACAACTCAATCGCCATATCAATCAAGTTCTATTCAGATCTTGGGCAGATCTGAAAGAGAACCGAGAGCCAAAGCTCTGATACCAATTGACTGGGTTAGTGAGAGTGAGATTCTCACTAAGGATCGAATATAGTGATTGAGTTAATGATTGAACGGCAGAAACAAGCAATCAATAAACAATTAATGCAAAAATATACTTATAAATGCTTTTGTATATAATAATGAAGGTGATTGATTACAGAGAATAAAATACTATAGATATTCTCAATGTCTATCAACCGTCACCTCATGTACGAGGTTTTCTATTCTATTTATAGGTAGACAAGATGCCTTTTACAAAATGACTAAACTACCCCTGACCTATTACATCAGAACTAGTCCAAGTCTTGATCCGCATTTTTGCTTGTTCATCCGCATTGACAAATGCAGATGAGTTGACTTGATCAACATTTCTTCACTTGATCATCCGCATTTGTATGTTGGTCATCCGCATTAGTTAATGCAGATGAACAAATACTTTTGCGCATTTGTCTGGTCATCCGCATTTGTAAATGCAGATGAACAAAGTCTTGTCCACATTACTTGTTGGTCTTCCGCATTTGTTTATGCAGAAGAACAAATACTTGTCCGTATTTGTTTTATGTCTTCCGCATTGACAAATGCGGAAGACCATACTTGGTTTTTCTTCTGTGCAAGATTTTCATCCGCATTTCTTCTTGGACTTGTGGGAATCCAGCAAAGCAACCATTAACTCACCTATTGAATTGGCATGCATAATCCATTCAGGGTCCAACAGTGTGTGAGGGATCTTAAGATGGTGAGATCTTATATCAAGAGCCTGAAATGCTCTGATACCAATTGTAGGATCGTTTAAGGGTACTAACTTACAACACAACAACACAAACAGGAGAGTGTACAATAACACTTAACAGATCAAATAGGGAACTAGAAACCAGTTTTAGTGAGAACTAAGAAACACAAGTATTCAAGAGACAGAACAAGAACAACACAAGTAGTTGGTTTTCAAAGATGATGTATATTGCTCTCTACTTCCTTACAAGTGTTCACAAAGCAATAGCTTAAGATACAAGGGACTAGAGATACTTATACTACAACCTACAGCCGGCCATACTTTGAAGGCTAGTTGGATACATGATCCAGACAACAAGAAAATCAATGTAGAGTCAAAAGGCAGATTGCCTTTTGACTAGTGACTATGACATGCCATAGCTCACTTCTAATACATTACAAAAAAGGATAAAGTACATAAAGTAGAAAGTTACAGACTCAAGACCTCAATGTACAGTTACCAAAAGCATGGACCTTTCACCAACTTATGTATAGTTGGTGTCTTATCAGTGTTGCAGTGGAAAGGGGTCCAGCTTTATAGAAAAGATACATCAGATAAAGCATGTGTTCAAAAGTCTTCGGAAGAAATCTGTCTTCAAGTGTTGGCTTCGGAAGACTTTGTCTCTAAAGCTTCGGAAGGCTTCATGTTTGGCTTAGGAAGATATTGGTCTTGGCTTCGGAATATTTCACACTTAGAATATTTTCTAAGGCAGAGTGTGAAACTTCCGAAGCATTCCACTTCAGTACACTTACGCATGCATGCAGGAGAGACTTTGGGTGTTTGGGTTGCATCAACATTATATTAAACCTTACAGGAACCAAGTACACTTAGCTAATCGTTATAAACTTGTAGTCTTAATCTTGGTTAAGGTTTGATTGTAGCTATATATGTTCTATAAACTTGCACAATTCATAATAATTGACATGAATTACTACTTGTAAATCTTTTGATATATTCATGTATACTTAACCCTTGGAAACTCACCAACTTTCATATTTGACCTTTAATTTTTAACATGTTTCGGGAAAATTCTCAAGTTTGATGTCATCTCTTGAAGTTGCTCACATCTAAGATTTGGACCTAGAGAAACGAATAAAATGTCTTGGATTATCTATCTTATGTTTTTTTTTCTTGTTTGAGACTTATGGTTGTAATTTGCATTTAAAAACTTATGACAATAATATTTCTATTATATGATAGCTTTATGTGGCTATGAACAATCTTAACCCTCACATCTCAACGATTCCTCTGTTTAGGTTGGGGTGTGACAAGTAAAGCAACTACAGCCAACCAGGAGGCTATCAACAACAAAAGGAGGGTGGAGATCATTGAGAGGATTGTCAATCTTGGAGCTGTGAATGAAGCTGTGCTCCTGCTACCACTAGAGGATCTAATAGAGTTTAAAGGCAACCCTATTATAGATTGAACAAAAGCAAGAAGTAGCAAGGTTGGCCTTAGAGGAAGACATGGAGAGAAAGAAAGAAAAGACTAACCAGTAGCTAAGGATCGAAATGATAGCTTTCCTAAGCTCCAGGGGATTCTCTCTTGAGGAATTAACTCCTCACAACAATGACACAATCTTGTGGCTTTTCAAGAAGAAGCAAGATCAAATGGAGAAATAGAGAAAGAAGGTTGCAAAGGAAAGCTAAGTGACAAATCCTGGACGAAAGACTATCTAAGGGCTCATGGCTTCTCTGGCAGGCAAGTGGATCCTATGTTTGAGAAGACCCTCCACCGACATGTTAGTGACATCAAGGCTGACATTCGCTCAGGAAGAAGGAAAGAGATGTATAAAAGGGGACAAGGGATGACTTTTGGACCAACACCTCAACCCCAACCTCAACCTGAACCAATCCATTTCCTATTTCCCATCAAAACTGAGCCTCCTTTAAGCCATACACTCATGAACCCACACCATCAACCATACCTTCTTCCTCACCACAACCACCTTAACTACCCATCCTCAAACCCAAAACACTTCCCAAAACCCAAACACCACTACCTACCCAACAACCACCCAAGTCATCCTCTTAGCCTTCCAAACATCTCCCCTTAGAGGAATTCAAGGAAATCAAGACAAACCTCATCAAATGTACAACTTTGAGTGATATCTCTTGTGAGGAGAGGTCATCAAGCTAACTTATGTTGATGGCTCCTCATGTTACCTCACTAGAGAAAAATTCCTTGATCTACCAAGAGGAACATTGGACCAAGCCATCAAACTCCTTGGCCTCAACTCTGACTCACTAAATGAAGAAGAGAAGAAGCTAAGAAGAAGGCTGGTGACTCTGTTGGATTCAAAAAGAGGGGATAGAGTACCAAGTCAGACCCTTGTGCCAACAAAGATAATAATCAGTGGAGGTTCGATGACTCTACTCACAACTTTGTTGTTGAGAGAGAGAATGGTGAGATGAATAAGCTCAATGCCTCACCTCTGCTACACTTAAGAAGGTTTGATATTGTTGAGTTAGAAGAGAAGCCATTTTCCAACCCTTCCAACTTTGAGATATATGCTCACATCAGAAACATCTTAGCAATCTTCGTCTAGCTAAGCTAACTTCTACGACTAAGATTGAAGAAAAGTTGAAGCTGAGAGAAAAAGATGAAATAGAAGGATCAACAACCAAAGGAAAAGCCTTTCTTCAAATGGTTGAAGGTCCTGAACTTTAGTCCATAGCTAGATGGGAGTATGAGTACAACTCCCGTCAACTAACTCTCTTCAGGGGGCCACAACAGAGGGTGCATATCATTCAAAGTGACAGACTGGATCTCCTGTCCACAAATGATTTGTACAAACTACTCAGAACAATATCAAGGAAGAACAAAGAGACAGAAAAACATCTTCTTTCCCTATGGCTGAAAGTTTTGAGAATCAGAAGCAAGTGAGGTTTAGGTAGCATCAGCCTAGGGGAGTTTTTTGGATCAAGTACGGTCGGAGCAACCAAAACCAAACACTTAGAAAAAACTTTGTACAACTAATAAAGAACATCCGAAGGTAAATGAAGAACTTCCGAAGGCAAATGAAGTTCTTCCGAAGGCAAAAGTTAAGCTTCCAAAGATTATGTCTGAAGAATCTTCCAAAGAGAAATTCCAATTTCCAAAGACAAAGTCTTCCTTCTTTCAAAGTTAAAGACGTAGAAGAAACGAAGACAATGACTTCAAAGTATGAAGATCTAAAGAAAGCCTCAAGCCGCGGAAGAACTAGCCTCTTCTAAAGTATAAGTGGTTTCGGAAGGACTTGTTCTTCCGAAGCTAGTTAACCTTTGGAAGAATTCACTATGAACTAGTGGACATAAGTATGGTCCTTCTGACACTCTGGTGCAAATCTCTGATATACTGCATGGTGCTTTCCCACGCCCATGTAGTTGACCATACTTTATTCCACTGTACATATTTTATTAATTAGTACAGTTACCAACTTTAGTTAGTGATAAAAGGTAAGTCATGGACATGTCATGACTACCTTATCTTAGATAATACTTTATCTAAGATACTTTACCTTTAGCAATGTAGTATTTGCTTTAGTCATAGATTACCAGTTGCTTTCTAAGTATATCCGGTTGTAGGTAGTAGTATATATAGTTTCTCATTATAACTCAGTAATATGCTTGTAAGAGTCTTGTAATTCTTTTAGTTGAGACGCAATATATACAAGTACCTTGAAAATTATCTTCTTATATTCTTAGTTACTTAGTATATTATTATCAACTCTTAGAAGAGATTCTGCATCCTCAAACCGAGTGTGATTAAGTGAGTTTGAGAGAAAACCAAGGTGACAAATACCGATCCTGCATTCTTCATGTTCTTTGAGTTTAAGTCAAAATTACGTGTATCATGATACACATACTCATCGCACATATTGCAATGCCTTAAGATTTTTGTTGTTTTGTTGACTGCTCTCTTGGCCTCAATCATTCTTTTGTTTGTATCACAACCCTTATTGTGTATGCCCTGTGGTGGTATAACTGACACCTTGTTTGGTGAGTCTGCATAAAAAAACATCTTCAATACTTCCTTGTTGTTGTTTTCTACTAGTTTATTTGGAATCTTGTTATCTATTTCCTCTTCCATCCTTTTTAGCCTACCCACAAATAACCTCATCTCAATGGCATCCCCCCTTAACCTTGCAACACACATCTCCATAATATTGAACGCTTACAAAATAATTCTTCACGCTCATCCTTTGCCCCTGCGTTAAATGCTTGCATCACTACATAATATTCAGAAAGTGCATCGCAGCTCCCTCATCTTAGAGCGTATCGATTTGGTATGTTATCAACTTCCAGATAGTTTAACACACAAAATACATGTCTGCACAAGTACCCAATCCTTCCAAAATTTAGGTAGGGTAGTCCATCTCTTGGGCCTTGTGTCAAAAAACGTTTTCCATTTTGTTTTTCAATGGCGGTATAATGTATCACCATATTATTAGAATAATAAATATAAGATACATTTTTATGACTATCTTAAAATCCTCCATGGAATTCAATATCTTGTCCTTATGTCTAACTATGAATAGATCATTACTATCTTTGGTTATGAATTTTTAATAGTATATGAACCGTCACCCTTTAAATTTCCTTTCTAACTTTTAAAACTACTTGACGTGTATTTACCTTAGCCACGTACCATTCCAATTTTAGGTTTGTCTTAAAAGAAGGTGTGTTATCCTTTATCGCATGATGAATTGTTTTATAGTTGTATCGTTGGTCATCCATAGCAACCTCAAAACTATCCATGAATTGTAAAAATGTGTTTTTTGGATTATCATATCTCCTAAAAATGTGTTTGCATTCTCTGATCTTGATGTTGTTTTCATCAAACGACACATGGGGAGATCCCTGAAAAATCCTGGAATCCACCATTCTATCATATCAAACATATCTTGCAACCACTTGTTGTGATGCAACCTGAAGTTATCCAGTATCTTTATCTAGCCCGCCACAAATTGAGTGGCGTGAGATTCGTGTTCCAAACTAGTTTATTGATATGCTTTTTGAGATTTGTATTTGCCAAAATATCTCAAGAAATCTGTTGACGCTGCAAAATATATTCGTATATAAATTCATATTAAGAAATAATTAATGTGCTAGTAAACCATATAAACAAGGTAATACCATTATTAGTTATCTTAATTAGAAACTTGTCCATTATATGCCACATGCACAAACAGTGAGATGATTCTAGTAGGATTGCCTCAATTGCCACCTTCACCATCGGATCTTGATTAGTAAGAACCATCTTTGGCTACTTGCCATGTGCATATTTGAACGCTTCCAAAATCCATTAGTATGACTTAATGTTCTCCCTCTTAATCAAAGCTCCTCCAAATGTAATGCTTTTTGTATGGTGATCAACTCCTATGAATGGTACAAACATCATCTTGTACCTTTATGCCCAACCAACCCATCATTCATCATTTAAGATTTTCAAATAAATAATCTAACAATAAATGTACTAATGATAATAGTGGTACTTGTTCATACAATAGGATGCATAAAATGCAAGTACATCTCTAAATGCTTCATGATTGGGTTTTGCAATTTTTTCGGCCTAAAATAACAAAACCAATTCATTTTATTTTTTTTTGAAGTCAAATGCATAGTTTGAGTGATTTTTCTTTCTCTTTGCCATTATATCTATTAGCATTTGTGCATATCTTGACCCAAAGTACATGTTCATATCAGTCCTAAAGTTTCTAAAATCTTCCATATTTCTATGCACATGGCTATGACCACAACTAGACAACGTTCTAAGTCCGTAAGTATAGGATTGATGTTTTGTCACTTAACACTTTGTTTTTCTCTCAAACTCACTTAATCACACACAAGGTTTTAGATGAAGCATAATCTTTTCTAGAGTTGATGATAATATACTAAATAGCAAAGAATACAAGGAAATAATTTTCAAGGTAATTGTATATATTACTTCTCAACTCAAAGTATTACAAGACTTTTACAAGCATATTACAAGAGTTACAATGAGAAACTATATATACTATCACTTACAGCCGAATATACTTTGATACCAGCTAGATTCCTATATCTAAAACAAATACTACAAAGCTAAAGTTAAGGTATCTTAGATAATGTCTTATCTAAGATTTGGTAGTCATGACATGTCCATGACTTACCTTTTGTCACCAACTAAAGTTGGCAACTGTACTAACTAATAATGGTGAACCATCGAATGAAGTATGGTCAACTACATGGGTTTTAAGAAAACGTCATGCAGTATATCAGAGGTCTGCAGCGAAGTGTCAGAGAAACCATACTTATGTCCACTAGTTCATAGAAGTGTCTTCCGAAGGTTAATTGGCTTCGAAAGAACAAGTTCTTCCGAGGCCTATTATACTTCAGAAGAGACTGCTTCTTTCAAGGCTTGGGGACATCTACTTCGGAACTCATTTGCCTTGAAATCTTCTAAGTCTTGAACTTCGGAAGAGAAGACTTTGTCTTCGAAAGTTGGAGTTTTCCTTCGGAAGTTGTTCTTGCACTTGTCTTCGGAAGAACTCCATTTGCATTCGGAAGTTCCACACTTAGCTTCGGAAGTCCTTTATTAGTTACACTAAAATAGTCTAAGTGTTTTGGTTTTGGTTGCACCAGCTTTTCAAGATCCAACAAACTCCCCCTAGGTTGATGCTACCAAAACCTCACTTATTCCTGCTTCTCAAAACCTTCAGCACCAGAGACAGAAGATGTTATCTATTTCTTTGTTCTTCCCTGAAGTTGTGCTAAGAAGTTTGTACAAGTCATTAGTGGACAGAAGATCCAATATTTCACTCTGAACGACATGCACCCTTTGTTATGCCCCCTGAAGAGAGTTAGTTGACGGGAGTTATAGTCATACTCCCATCTAACTATGGATTCAAGGTTGGGACCTTCGACCATTTGAAGAAAGGCTTTGCCTTTGGTTGTTGATCTTTTCCACCTCTCTCTCAGTTTCATCTTCTCTTCAATCTTGGTCTTTGCAGTCAGCTCGGCCATATAAGGCTGCTGATATGATTTTTTATATAAGTAGCTATCTCAGAGTTGGATGGGTTGGAGAATGGCTTCTCTGCTAACTCAGCAATATTAAATCTACTTAAGTGTAGCAGAGATGAGGAATTAAGCTTGTTTATATCTCCATTCTCTCTCTCTCAACAACAAAGTTGTGAGAAGAGTCTTCGAACCTTCACTGGATAATCTTCTTTCTTGGTACCAGGGGATTACTCGACACTCTATCCCCTTTCTTGGAATCTAGTAGAGTCAGCAGCCTTCTTCTTAGCTTCTTCTCTTCATCATTTAGGGAGTTAGAGTTGAGGCCAACAAGTTTGGCGGCTTGGTCTAGTGTTCCTCTAGGCAGATCATGGAATTGATATCTTATGAGGGAACATGAGGAGCCATCAACATAAGTCAACTTGACAAACTTCTCCTCACAAGAGATGTCGCTCGAAGTTGTACACTTGATGAGCTTCATCTTGATCTCCTTAAACTCCTCTATGGAGAGATGTTTGGAAGGCTAAGGGGATGGTTTAGGCGGTTGTTGGGTAGGTAGTGATGTTTGGGTTCTAGGAATTATTTTGGGGTTTAAGGATAGGTAATTGAGGTGGTTGTGGTGATGGGGCAGTTAAGGAGGATGGTGTAGGTTTGGGAGTCTATGGTTTAGAGGTGGTTTCAGTTTTAATAGGAAATGGGAAAAAGGATGGTTTAGGTTGTGGTTAGGGTTGAGTGGTTGGTTTGAAAGTCATCCCATGTTCCCTTCTATCCATCTCCTTTATTTTCCCTGAGCGAATGTCAACCTTGATGTCATTGACATGTCGTTGTAGAATCTTTTCAGACATTGGACCCACCTTCGTACCGGAGAAGCCATGAGCCTGGAGATAGTCCTTCATCTAGGCCTTATCACCTATCTTCCTCGAAGCAGCGAGTCCTGCTTCTTCTTCCTTCTTCTTCTTCATCCTTAAATTCTCCTTTGCATCATTCTTTCTCTCCTTCTCCATTTGATCTTGATCTTTTTTGAAGAGCCATAAGAACGTGTCATCGTCATGTGGAGACAATTCTTCTTTAGAGAAACCCTAGGAGGTTAGGAAAGTTATCCTTTCCCTCCTTAGCTACAAGTCAGCCTCTTTTTCCTTCTTCTCCCTCTCTTTCTCTAAGGCCAACCTTGCTACCTCTTCCCTTTGTTTACTTTGCAGCATGGTTGCCTTTTCAAATTAAATTAGCTCCCCTAATGGTAGCAAGAGCACTTCTTCACTGACAGCTCCAACCTTGACAAGCCTGTCAATGATTTCCACCCTACTTCGGTTGTTGACAGCCTCCTGGTTGGCTGCAACTGCTTTTGCTGCTCACAGCTAACAACTTCATAGTTGGAAGTCTACCTTTCCTTTTAAGTTTTCTTAACCTTGCTTCCTCCTGAAGCTCTTCTTCATTCATTTTCCTCTTTCCTTTGACATCTTCGGAAGTGCTAGAGTTTGCGGGTTCTTTGATGGAAGTTTCAGGTTGAAAGATGGTGGTTGGAGCTTGTTGTAGTGATTTTGATTGAGTGAGGGGTCGGTTGAGAAAATCCTCACTGTTCACCTCAGATGCTAGTTCTATAATCGCATCTTTGATAACCAGATCCTCGGATAGGGAAAATAGTCCTTCAGCAGCTTCCATCTCAGATTCGAAAGATTGAAATTGTTCTTCCGAGGCTTTGACTTCTTCTTCAGAAGTCTGTGGAAATGCACTCTCTGTCCCAACTGTTTGAGTTTTTGGGCCATCAGTTTCTATTTCCCCTTCAAAATTAATCTCATGTTCCATGTAGACGTTACGTTGACCAACTTCTTGAACAGTGGTAGAAGGTGCATTCAACCTCTGAAGCTCTTTAGCTCCAAAATAGGCCACAACAACATCATGGTTTGGTTGTTCAATGGAAGATCCAAGTAGGAACTTGGAAAAGAACCTATTCAGCTTTGAATCAGCTAACATGATCCAAGCAGCCTCAATTAGTGTCATGTTCCTCCTCTCAACAACATCGTTTTATTGAGGAGTTCTAGGAGCATTGTATTGTCTAGCAATCCCTTTTGAGTTACAAAATGAGTCAAGAACATGATTCTTAAACTCAGTCCCTTGATCACTTCTAATTATATTAACCTTGTGATCAATTTGATTTTCAATTTTAAGTGTAAAATATTTTAACATTTCAGCAGTTTCATCCTTAGTTATTAAAGAGAAGACCCATGTAAATCTTGTAAAATCATCAATAATCACAAAGGCAGTATGATTTCCTTCTTATCCTTATTATACTTGTGGGACCAAATAGATCCGTGTGCAATAAGTGTAATGGAATGGTCATAGAGTTAACAACTTTGGATTTATGAGATGCATTGTGTTGCTTCCCTTTCAAGCATGCAACACAATTATCTTTGTAGAAAAATTCCTTTTTAGGCAAACCATGTACCAGTTATTTTTAACCAGTTTATTCATGGTTTTAAAATTGACATGACACATTTGTTTATACCATAGTGTTGACTCATCACCATCAACTTTGGAAAGAAAGCATGATACTTCACCTAGTAGGGAAGCATTGTACATATCTAGCTTGCACATATCCCTTTTCTAGGGAGATCTAAGAAGCACTAATTCCTGAGAAATGGTCATCCCGGGTTTGAGGATAATGCACTCATGTTTTGTGAAAAGCATTTGATGCTTTTGATCATAGAATGGAAAAACACTTAATAGGTTGTGTTTAAGCTAATTGACAAAGTGAACTTTGTCAACTTTTAACTTGTCGTGTGATACACTTCCTCTACCATAAATGAATCCTCCAGCCTCACCTTCAAATTAAACAAGACCTTCATCAAAATGTTAAAATTATTGAAGGAGATATTTGTTCCTGTTGGATTCTTTATGCCCAAGACACATAGAATATTGATGTGGTTAGTACGTATTGATCCAAGTCGGGTCATACCCAATAACAAGCTTAGAAAACACTAATAAGAATATTTAATTGATGATATGATCATGCAATTAAATAAATACACCAATTTAGAAAATGGGTTTTCTAAATAAATTGCATATGAGATGAAACAACTTATAAGGATATTTTGTTTATGGACATTATTTGTAATGTTATTTAAGTTAGTTAAATAACATCAAATAATAATAATGATAGTGTGTGTGCGTATAAGTTATATTAGATAACTTATAATTGTTTTAGTAAAACAATTTTGCAAAAGACTTTTGGGGGGAAAACCCTAAATGTTTAATAGAGTTCGGCCGCCCCCTTGGATGGGATTGGCCTTTTGTTTAGCACTCTCTCCAATCTTGAAAAACACACACTCCATCCTCCTCTCTCTTACATGCAAGCACCTCAAGAAGCTCTCTTCTTCTCCATTATTGAAGAACATTCAAGCTAAAAATCGGTTTTCAGTAGCTCTCTTGGTCCGTTTTGGTGTCAAAATCCTAGCAACAAAGTGTCTTTCTTGAGGCTTGTGGGTATACAAGCTTGAGGACATCTTCCTTGGTGTTTTGGTCCTTCAAGACTTCATCC
>BJCM01039224.1:0-20735 GCA_018326385.1 Flaveria bidentis | reverse complement strand
AGTCTGTAACTTTCTACTTTATGTACTTTATCCTTTTTGTAAAAGATAAGGATGTGAGCTATGGCATGTCATAGTCACAAGTCAAAAGGCAATCTGCCTTTTGACTCTACAATTGATTTTGTTTTGTGTCTAGTCAATTGTATCCAGCTGGCTTTCAAAGTATAGCCGACTGTAGGATGTAGTATAAGTATCTTATGTTCTTGTATCTTTCCATTATGCTTTTGTAACACTTGTAATAGAACATAGAGAAAGCAATATACTTCATTCTTGAAAACCATACACTTGTAATCTTTCTCTTACATTACTTGTGTTCTTAGTGTCTTAACTTGGTTAGTCTAGTTTACTATTTGATTAAGTTTAGTTAATCTCCTTTTTGTGTTGTTGTGTTGTAACTGACCCATTCAATGATCCTGCACTACATGTAAATGACCATCATAATCATAAGAATTAGTATACTAACCTCTTGATCAATACTCTTGAAGAACCCTTGGAAAGATGAATGAAAAATGGAAAATATGGTGAATATGGAAGAGGATACAAACATTGCAGGCAATGAAGTCAATTTTTAACATGAAAAATTGATGGGGAACAAGAAAAAATGCTAATTTTGGTCAAATGGTGTCATTTTTGTCGAGCACAGGGGTGTGCTCCCATATGTTGTTCGGTTTTAGTCTTTCGTTGTTCCCTTTTTCAGTTTCGCGCGTTACGAAATTTACCCGGTTAAGTTTTATCACTTCCAAATCACCAGGAAAGATATGAAAATATTCCTAGAGTTAATTAATACAAACCAAATTGAAAATTACATTTCCTAGGGTCCTACGTTAAAAGCCGAGAATCTGAAACTGCAAAACTAGATTCCTTAAAACGCATCAGCGCACCTAACACATCACGAAATGCTTCTAAAAGAAGCCTCCACACATTCCATGTAGAGAGTTCGGGATGGGATAGTGAGACGTGTGGTTGCTTAGTTCTGTAAGCTAACGGTTAATGGAAACGAGTTACTCGCCCATCTCTTGAACTTTTTGCATAAGTTCAGCTAGGCGTTGTGACGCAACGAGGTTCATTTCAGTCATCTGTTTGATTAGTTCATGTAGCTTGAAGAGTATTCTTATGTCGTTGTCTCTCGCATTTCAGAACGCGGTTTCTTTGCAAGATTCCAGTTTAAGCTTCCGTGACTTGATTTTTTCAATTTTTAGAAAATTTTAAGCAGGAAAGGGTGTGATGAAAGAGTGGAACAAGTGTGGTATTTATATACAGGTCATGAAAAGTGAACATGGGGGCCTGCTTGGCCAGGCACGACCCCGTGCTTGTTAGACATCGTCTTAAATTCGACCTGCAATGTTTCAGAGTCGCCAACGGAGATCGTGGGAAAAAAATTGCCAGTGACATGGGGGTGTGCTTCATGGGGCACGACCCCGTGCTTATGATTGTGAGGTCTTATAAAAGTTTAAAAAAAATTCAAGAAAAATCTATGTATAAGTACCGTGTTTAAGTTTCGGGTCTTCGACGCGACCCTTCCCCACACTTTAGTTTTTGTCGGGGCGGAGGTGTAATTCCTCCAAGAGAATCTTGGTTGGTCCATAATTATACGGTTTCAAACAATGAGCATTTACTTTGAAACTTAAACCCTTGTGGTTATCAATTTCAATGGCACCATTCGGAAACACGTTTTTAATCGTGTAAGGTCCAGACCGACGTGATTTTAGCTTTCCAGAAAACAAACACAACTGAGAGTTATATAGTACGACACGTTCTCCCACATAAAATCATTTTGTGTTCTTAAATTGTGCATCATGGAATTTCTTTGTCTTTTCTTTGTAAACCCTATGTTTTCATATGCTTGTTCTCTCAGTTCCTCTAGTTCATGAATTTGTAGGAATCAATTTTTTCCAACAAGGTCTTAGTCTAGGTTTGATACTTTAAGTGCCCAAAAGGCCTTGTGTTCTAGTTCCACAGGTAGATGACACGACTTCCCATAAACCAATTTGAAAGGTGTTGTGTCGATGGGAGTCTTATAGGCTGTTCGAAAAGCCCATAGTTTGTCATCTAGTTTGGTAGACCAGTCCTTGTGGTTTTGACCTATGGTTTTCTCAAGGATTGGTTTGATGCCTCAGTTATTGACTTCAGCTTGCCCATTCGCTTATGGATGATAAGAAGTTGTAAAGCGATAGTGCACTCCATAACGGGCCATTGCTCATTCGAGTTGGTTGTTACAGAAATGCGTTCCCCAGTCACTAATTAAAGCTTTGGGGACAACAAAACGAGATAATAGTTTCTTAAGAAATATGATAACGAATCTGGCATCATTGGTAGGTAGGGCTTGAGCTTCAGCCCATTTTGAAACGTAATTGACTGCTACCAAGATGTAACAATGCCAAATGACACTAGGAATGGCCCCATGAAATCAATACCCCATATATAAAATACCTCACATACTTGAACCGGTTTCTGAGGTATCTCATCCTGTGTTAAGATATTGGTTGCTCTTTGACATGCATCGCAGGTGCGTACCATGTTATGAGCATCTTTGAAGATCGTGGGCCGGTAAAATCCAGAGTCAAATACTTTCTTGGCTGTTAGGGTTGCTACATGGTGTGCTCCTGTGGGTCCTTCATGATAGTCCCTTAGAATCTATTCCGCTTCACTTTCATATACACATCTTCGGATAAGTTGGTCTGCACCGATTCAAAACAGATACAGGTCCTCCCAATAGAAATGCTTAATATTAGTAAAGAATTTCTTCTTTTGCTGAAGTCATTCCTTTGAGAAAGATTCCGCTTGCCAAGTAATTTGCGAAATCGGCAAACCAAGGATGTTCATTGATTGAGGATTGGATATGCATAAGGAATTCGTGAGGAAAATTTCATTTATTGTGGCTTCCTTAGGTTGTGAAGGACTTGAATCTACAAGACGCGAGAGATGATCAGCCACTAGATTTTATTCTCCTTTCTTATCACGAATTTTAATGCTAAATTCTTGAAGCAAAAGTATCCAACGAATCAATCTCGGGTTTGTATCTTGTTTGTTGAACATATAATGAAGGGCTGCATGATCGGTGTAAACGATTGTTTTTGAAAGGATTAGATATGAGCGGAATTTGTCAAATGCTAAAACTACCACGAGAAGCTCTTTCTCGGTGGTGTTATAGTTTTCTTGTGCGTCGTTTAGGGTTTTTCTCTCAAAGTGAATTGGGTGGAGTTGCTTGTCCTTCCTTTGTACTAATACGACTCCTACCGCGGAATCGGCTGTGTCAAACACGAGTTCAAATGGTAGTGTCCAATCTGGGAGACCATTATTGGAGCGGTTACCGATATCTCTTTAAGCGAATTGAATGCACTAATGCATTTGTTGGAAAATTCGAATTGTGTGTCTTTCTCAAGAAGTTGAGCCATCGGTCGAGCAATTTTTAAAAAATCTTTGATGAAACGATGGTAGAATCCTACATGACCTAGGAAACTTCTGATATCTTTAACGGTTGTTGGATGTGGAATTTTGGAAATAGTGTTGACTTTGGCTTGCTCGACTTCAAGCTCTGCTTGAGAGATTTTATATCCTAACTCTATTCCTTCAGTAACCATGAAGTGGCACTTTTCCTAATTCAAAACAAGGTTAGAATCTTCACATCTAACCAACATCTTTTCCATATTTTCAAGAAATTATTCAAATGAGTTTCCAAAGATGGAGAAGTCATCCATGAAAACTTCCATTGAGTGTTCGATCATGTCGTGAAAGATTGCTACCATGCATTCGCCGGTAAGGAAACGTGCCATATGGATATGTGAATGTCGTCTTCTCTTGATCTTCAGGAGCAATAGGAATTTGGTAATAACTTGAGAAACCATCTAGGAAACAATAGAATAGTTTTCCTGATAATATCTCAAGCATTTGGTCGATGAAAGGAAGAGGGAAGTGATTTTTCCTTGTGGCGTCATTGAGTTTGTGATTGTCGTTGCAAACTCTCCATCCAGTAACAATACGAGTGGGAATAAGCTCATTCTTCTCATTAGTTACAACAGTCATTCCTCCTTTCTTTGGAACAACTTGGAAGGGACTGACCAAAGGCAAATTAGAAATAGGGTAAATCAAACTGGCATCTAGTAGTTTGATTACTTCTTTCTTCTCCACCTCTTGCATGCTTAGATTTAAACGTCTTTGAGGTTGAATTACGGATTTGAAGTTTTCCTCCATTAGTATCTGTGAGTGCAAAAGGATGGATTGATTCCCTTGATGTCCATGATTTTCCATGCAATTGCTCGTTTATATGCCTTAAGCATATTGAGCAACTTGTTCTTCTCATCAATTGATAAGGCGGATGAGATTATGACAGGAAGTTGAGATGTGTTTTCCAGAAAAGCATATTCGAGATGAGATAGAAGTTCTTTGAGCTCTAACACCGGAGGGTCTTCGATAGAAGGTTTGGATTTGGGTTCTAGCTCTTGTTCAATGATCTCAAATGCTTCTTGATGAGATGATGTTTCATCAACTTCTGGTTCTAGAATGATTTTATTCTCATAGATGGGTTTGGTAATTTGTACCTCTATTAATTGAGTGTTGCAAGCTTCATTTCGAAGATTTTCCTTTAAATGAAAGCTAATGATTGAATCGCAAACATCAATGTCATAGAGTGAGTCATCATGATGTTGAGGGTGTGTCATGGATTAGCTTATATTGAAAGTTACTTCCTCCTCGTCTACTCGAAGCGTGAGTTTGCCGGTGAAAATATCAATGAGGGCTCGAGCAGTCACTAAGAAATGTCGACCTAGGATAAGAGGAACATTCTTATCCTCATCCATGTCAAGGATCATGATATCAATAGGCCGATTTTAACTAAGAGATTTTCAATGATGCCCCTCGGATATTTTACAGAAGGATCAACTATCTAGATGCTCATACGAGTAGATCTAGGTTCACCTACAGGTAGGTCTAGGTTCACCTATGTTTAACTTTTTAAAAACCGCATAAGGCATAAGGTTGATGCTAGCACCTAAATCAGCTAACGCGTTGTTGACAGAAAGATTTTCTATTAGGCAAGGTATGGCAAAGCTTCCTGGATCAGTCATCTTTTGAGGTAGTTTGTTTTGAAGAAATGCGGAAAATTCCTCATTCAGAACTACATATGATAACTCTTCCAGTTTCTTTTTGTTTGGCAAGACACCCTGTAAAAACTTAGCATAATTTGGCATTTAGGCTAAGGCTTCCACCAAGGGTAGATTAATATGAAGTTGCTTGAACAACCCCAGGAATTCGCCATATTGTGCCTCCATTCTTTGTTGTCTCAAATGATCTGGATATGGAGGTGGTGGAACATAGGGTGGTGGTGCTACATATTTCTTGGCTGGTTCTTCAACGATAACATGTTGCTTTTGCTTATCACTTGCATTACTTGGAGTTTTGGTTTCTACTTCTTCAAGGATGGGTTGTAATGCAGGTGCATCACCTTGAGTGATTTTTCCACTCCTGGTGGTGATGGCTTTTACTTGAGCATTAGGGTTTATCACAATGTTTCTAGGCAAAGCACCATTGGGTCTTTCAGATAGTTGTTGTGCTATCTGACCTACTTGGTGTTCTATGGTTTGTAATGATGGTTTGTTGCTTTTGATTTCAGCCTTGTTTCTTTGGAACCTCTCCTTATTTCTTCGATCAGTTTTACGGATGTACTCATCTATGGCTTGTGTGGTTAACAACAATTGCTGCAATAAATCTTCCATTGACAATGCTCCACGTTCTTGGGTACTACTGTTTGGACCTTGGTATGGTGGTTTTCGTTGTTGGTAAGGTGGCCTTCGGTTGAATCCAGATGATGATTGGTTGTTGCCAGCTTCTTTGTAATTTGAATTGCCTCCCTAATTTGAGTTGTTTTTATTCGAATTGTTTGGGCCTCCTACGGAGTCAACATATTCAACAATCATAATGCCTTCTGGGCATTCTTTGGTCTGTGTTAATTTCCGCATATGTTGCATCATGTTGGAGTTTTCTTTAGTTCGGCTTGCAATTGTTCGAATCGTTTGGTTAGCGCTTCTTATTGGGCTGCAATTAGGGTTTCAGAGTCTACTTGATGAATGCCTTTGGAATTGGGTTTGGTTCTTAAGGGATTATAAGAAAAGCTCTTCTTAGATGCTCTTTCAAAGGCTTGGTATGCCTCTGTTGGTGTGACACTTCCTAAATCTCCTCCCACACTTTGGTCCACAGCTTGTCTGTGAGCTCCACTGATTGCATCGTAAAAGGTTTGACACTGCAGCCACAGATCAAGTCTGTGATGTGAGCATCTTCGAAGGAGACCTTCGTATTTCTCCTATGCTGCGTGTAATGATTCATCATCATCTTGGCGAAAGCTTGTGATGTTGCTTCTCAATTTGGCAGTGCGATCAGGTGGAAAGTATTTAAGAAGAAATTGTTCACCCATTTTTGCCCATGTGGTGATGGAACCAGATAGAAGCGAATCAAGCTAGTCAATGGCTCGGCCTTGAAGTGAAAATGGAAAAAGTCGTAGTTGAATGGCGTCATTTGAACACTTATTGATTTTGAAAGTCGCACAAATACAAAGGAATCGTGAGATGTGAGCATTAGGATCTTCATCTTGCAATCCATGGAACTGAACAGAGTTTTCTACGAGTTGGATAATACTAAACTTAATCTCGAAATTGTTGGCCACTATTGCTGGTTGGACAACACTAGACTTGTAACCATCGATTGACGGCATGGCATAGTGTATCATCTTCATTTCCTCGTCATGGTTAACCATGTCTTCTTCGGACGGTGTACCTTCCATAATGTCTTCTTCAATGATTGGAGCTGCTTGTCGTAGTCTTTCACGTAACCTTTGACAGAAAAGTCGTTCGGGTTCCGAGAGAGGCGAAACAAGTTCAGGACTAGACGAGTCAGACATACACTAACTTAAGAAGCATAAACTAACTAAGACTTGGAATGAATCAGGCAAATGTAACTAACTAACTAAGGCAATCTATCTACCAAAAACAAAATAAATTTGAACAAAAAATTATTAACAACGTATACACAACATAGTCAAAAATTAAGATTGTTTTTCAAACTGACGTGTATCCGGGCAACGACGCTAAAAACTTGATGCGGTGCGGAACGTATATATTTTGGTAAAGGTTTTTCGCACAGATTTAGTTTTAATTGGTTATTACTAATACTAAACCACACACACAAAAGGCAAGTGTACCTATCGTGTGGTAGTATAGTGATGGTAAGAACTGAGTATTAATCCGTGGACACACCTAACCTACTCAAAACCTTAATATTTGACTATCAGATTTGATTTTGTTTGAGAAAATTATGAGTTGCATTGGTAAGATTTTAAGGGTTTAAAAACAATAATAGAAATAAAGTAAAATAAGATTGAAGCGTTTGGATATAAAACAAGGAATAAAGGTTATCATCCTAATTAGACTACACTTATGTAACTGTGATGAATTGGTGGTGTGATTAAAGATATGGATAAATGTAATTATGTTAATGTTTATAAAGGTGAGCTGGAGCGATTTCTCGTCTATCCGCTCCGTAGTGACTAGGATCACGTTAGACTGAGTTTACTGCTTAGATCAAAGCCCTAGTAATGTAGGTAAATCTTTTGTGACCTTTTTGACATACGATTTTTAAAAAATAACTTAACGTTAAAAAGAAAGTTGATTAGGTTCCTTCCTAACATAATATTACTTTTAGAAAACCGTACAATTATTGTAGATTTCTCATACTAATAAAAGGGAACCCGCAAATGATCAGAAAGTTAAGATGATATGATTTCTAATAACCATTTCTAGTTCATTAGCCAGGATTGATTATGGAGACCTATTTCACGAATGAAAGTTGATCATGTATTTTTCAATCGTGTATGACAATCACAATCACAAATCATAAAGTTATAACTTCCCGTTCAAATATAGATGCTACCTATCAAATGTTGTCCTATGACCACCATAACATTAACATGATATATATCAAACCATTAGTTCATCATAAAAGTTTCATCCAATCAGGATGATAATAAGAGTTTAGCTCATAATGATCTTGAACATAACAAAAATTAATATAAAAGATAGATATGAAATTGTTGGATCAAGAAGAAGACTGGTGCAACCAAAACCAAATCACTTAGACTATTTTGGTACAACTAATAAAGGACTTCCGAAGCTAAGGGTGGAACTTCCGAAAGAAAAGGAGTTCTTCCGAAAACAAAGTGTAAGATCAACTTCCGAAGGTAAACTTCAACTTCCAAAGACCAAGTATTCACTTCCAAAGATCAAGACTTAGAAGAAAGATAAGAAGTCAACTTCTGAAGTATGAAGAAAAGAAGAAGTCCTCAAGCTTCGGAAGAAGTAGCCTCTTTCGAAGTATAAGTGGCTTTGGAGAACTTGTTCTTTCGAAGCCAACTAACCATCGGAAGACACTACTATGAACCAATTGACAAAAGTATCGTCTCTTTGACACTCCATTGCAGACCTCTGAGATACTGCATGATGTTTTCTCAAAAGCAATGTAGTTGACCATACTTTATTCCATTGTTCACCTTTATCAGTTAGTACAGTTGGCAACTTTAGTTGGTGACAAAAGATAAGTCATGGACATGTCATGACTACCATATCTTAGATAATACTTTATCTAAGATACCTTAACTTTAGCATTGTAGTATATGCTTTAGTCGTAGGTTTCCAGCAAGTATCAAAGTATATCCGGCTATAGGTAGTAGTATACATAGTTTCTCATTGTAACTCATTTAATATGCTTGTAAGAGTCTTGTAATACTTTGAGTTGAGAAGTAATATATACAAGTACCTCGAAAATTATTTCTTTGTGTTCTTTGCTACTTATTATATTATTATCAACTCTTAGAAGAGATTCTGCTTCATCTGATCCGAGTGTAGTATAAATGAGTTTGAGAGAAATCCAAGTGTTAAGTGACAAAACCCGATCCTGCAATTGGTATTAGAGCTTCTTAGGCTCTTGATTGTGAGATCTTACCATCCTAATCAACCTGTTTTTTTCACTCCTTACACCACACTCAAAATGACCCTCAACAAGTTTGAAGTAGAAATGGGGACGATGACTAAAGCACCCATCAACACCCCTAAAAACTTCAGGTCATGGAGTAGACGCATGGAAGGCTTCATCAGGTATCAAGACAACAAGATGTGGCAATCTATTGTTAATGGCCCGTATAAACCTAAGGTGGCAGCACCTGGTGGAAACAGTGCCATGATAGAGAAAGCCTTTAAAGACAACTCTGATGAGGACTGGAAGAAGCTGGACATTGAAAGCAATGCAATGACTATTCTCATGACTGGGGTTTGAGCATTGCAAGTCAACTAAAGAATAGTTTGATGCACTTGCTAATATGTACTCTAGCTCGAATGACTCCAAGAAGGACTCACTAAAGCAGCAGTTCGAGAACTTCACCTACATTGCTGGAGAGATGCTCAACTAGCAATACTTCAGGTACATGGACCTCATTTCTTCCCTTCAGTCCGTGGGAATTATTCTTGAACTTAGAGACCTCATAAGAAAGTTCATGAGTGCACTCCTTAATGAGTAGACGTTCTACTGTGTCTCTATGAAGAGGACATAAAATCTAAACACCTTCACCATGACTGAACTCTATGACATCCTTGATGGATACCGTTTGGAGATGGAAAACAAGAGAGGCCATTAGACAAGCAAAGCCTTGAGTCTTCCTGCTAGCAACGCTTTAATGGTTGCTAAAGGTTCAGGACCCACCCAACCTCAATAGTACCTGACATACACCCAGTAGCCATCCTGTTCTTCTGGACCATACATTACATTTTCTGAGACTCCAAGGTCTCAACAAGCTCAACATGGTTCCTTTCAGGACAACTGTGCCTTTGTCTTAAGAAGAGGCACTCTAGTGACTATCAGTATTGCTTTGATGATCTAGAGTGCTTCAGTCTAGATGATGTGGAATATGTGGACATAGTCCAACAAATGGCTCTCTTAACCTACAGAGCAAAGAAGTTCTTCAAGAGAACTGGAAGGCAATTTCCCTAGAACCCAACCAACAACAAATTCGGGTTACAACTATAACTAACTTGGTCATTTTGCAAGGGAATGCAAGGCTCCCAAGTCAAATCCGGGAACCCCACAGGTCTCCACACATCCCTCTACACCAAAGCCTACTGGAAAGTCAACAGAGACAGCTGCAATGGCTCAAGAAGTTGATTGGAGCTTTATGGTACAAGATGTGACTCCTGCTCAAGCACTCATGGCTGGAACAGATGACAATAAGGTATATGAACATCTCTGTACTCCTGCATGTATTGCTAAGGTTAAATTGTATCAGGACTACAATATGGAGATTAAATCCGATATTGAGTCTCTAAATGTTTTAAAAACTGATTTTAAAAGGGCTACATCCGACTATCAAAGAAAATTTCGAAGAGTTGGACAAAAGTGTGTCCTTATTAAAACATGAACACACAAACTATTAGACTCAAATAAAGGATTTAATATCCAAATTGTTTGAGGCTAAAGCCCAGCTTTGTCATAGCTGAGGCTCAAGCCAGGAAGTATGCTATTTCTGAGCAAAACTTCCAAGCCATTCTTGCATCATCCTATCACTCAGAACTTTGTTACCAAAACAAAGGAGGGTTGGGAACCAATGAAATTGCTCCACAACACTCTTATGAGTCTATAAGACAACCAATGTGTGGTACCAAAGAGTAAGAGGTTCCATCTACTGACCCACCTCCTTGTGAGTCAAAGAGTGATGCAACCATGGAGACCATCACAGGGAAGAACCAGGTAATTTTACCCACTCCTATCGGTGATGATCAAATCCTGACCACCAAAGCCAGAAGAAGCAGAGCTAAAGCAGCAAGAAAAACTGCCAAGAAAGTGGCTGAGTCTAAGCTAAAGATAGACCCAAAACAAAAGGGTGTATTCATCTCAATTGGATTCCAGGTGGTAGGTAACTCTGATTCAGGAAAGGGGTGTAGTACTAGCACTTCTGTCCTACCAAAGGATCAGAAGTTAAAGGGAAAGGTTGTTGATGAACAGAAAAAGAACAAGAAACAAAAATCCTCAATTGCATGCATAATGTGTGGTCTGCAAAACCACATGGCCAAAGATTGTTATTACAATCCTGCTAGCACAAATTATGCAAATATGTTAAAAGAGAAGGAGTGAGGGAAGGTTTCTCATTTGGACCTTATCAAATGGTTCAAGTGATGAGAAATGGAAAGCTTGTTTCCGAAGCAAGGTTTCTTTCGGAAGAAAGTCCTTCTTCCGAAGGGAAAATGGCTTCGGAAGCTAAAGTTGTGAAGACTCAAAAGAACAAAAAATTTCCCTTGAAACTATCCCAAAAGAAGACTACTTTGGAAGAAAGGGTGGTGAAAGCTTCTTCCAAAAAGAAAGAAGCTTTGGAAGAATGCCATACTGCAAAATCTTCAACAAGCTCATCCTCCATGAGGAACCAAAAGATGGATTGGAAGATTAAGGACGATGCTGCAACCCAAACCTCTTCTTTAATGACATCTATTGAACCCCCATGCTTAAATTATGGTTCAATTATGTCACTATCATTGGAAGAACCCAAGACCAACAAGGCTTGGGTTTCCAATCAAAACTAATCATCTTATCTTATGTGCAGGGGCATCCATATGATAAGAATAACAATGTTTGGATCGTGGATAATGGATGCTCCAGGCACATGACAGGGAACCGATCTCTTCTTCAAAAACTTCAACAATATGATGGAGGTCCTGTCCAGTTTGGAGGTGAGGCCGGATGATATATTTCTAGCAGAGGAAGTATATCCAATGGAAAATTAAAAATTGACAAAGTTCACTTTGTCAAAAAGCTTGAACATAACCTGTCAAAAAGCATCAAATGCTCTTCACAGAACATGAGTACATTATTCTCAAACCCGGGATGACAATTCCTCAGGAATTGGTGCTTCTTAGATCTCCCAGGAAAGGGGATATGTACAAGCTTGATATGAACAATGCTACCCCAATGGGTGAAGTGTCATGATTTCTTTCCAAAGCTGATGGTGATGAGTCAACACTATGGCATAAATTAATGTGTCATGTCAAATTTAAGACAATGAATAAATTGGCTAAAAATAAATTGGTACATGGTTTTCCTAAAAAGGAATTTTTCTCCAAAGATCTATGTTGTATGCCTGAAAGGGAAGCAACACAGAGCATCTCATAAATCCAAAGTTGTTAACTCTATCACCACTCCATTACACTTATTTCACATGGATCTATTTGGTCCTACAAGTATAATGAGCACTAGAAGGAAATCATACTGCCTTATGGTTGTTGACGATTTTACAAGATTTACATGGGTATTCTTTTTAAGATCTAAAGATGAAACTGCTAAAACGTTAAAATCTTTTATTCTTAAATAGAAAATCAAATTGATCAAAAGGTTAAAATAATTAGAAGTGATCAAGGGATTGAGTTTAAGAACCATGTCCTTGACTCATTTTGTAACTCAAAAGGGATTGCCAGACAATATAGTGCTCCTAGAACTCCTCAACAAAATGGTGTTGCTGAGAGGAGGAGCGTGACACTTATTGAGGCTGCTCGAACTATGTTAGCTGATTCAAAGCTGCCTTTAACATTCTGGGCAAAGCCAGTCAACACTACATGCTATGTGCAGAACATGGTTCTTGTAGTAAATCAACATGGAAAAACCCCTTATGAGCTATGGAACAAGAGGCCACCGTTCATTGGTTTTCTAAGGTCCTTTGGCAGTAGGTGTACCATAATTAGCACAAAATACAATTTGGCCAAATTTGATGAAAAGTTAGATAATGCTATATTTGTTGGATACTCCTCTAACTCTAAAGCTTGTAGAGTTTATAACATCAAAAATCAACAAATTGAGGAGTCATCCAACATTGTTGTTAGTGAGCACACTCCTTGTGTTAGGGGGAATGGCCCTAATCATTTTTTTAACATAGATTTGTTTCCAAACTATTCTAAACCATCTTGTGAGAATGTTTCAGCTGGAACAGGTTCTCAAAGTAACTCCGATGATGACCAACTATTTGAGCTACCCAGACCTATTCCAAGTTCTCCAAGAGCTGCAACAAATCAAGCTCCCACTATTGGCAGATCTGATAGTCTGACTATCTCTAGGGATAGTGGAGCTTCAACCAGTGGTTCACCTGTTGACCCTCAAATTTCATCTGGTGACACTACACAACACCAAACTGATAGAAGTAGCATCTTGAAGGAACAAACAACTGTTAATGCAGCTTCACAACCAATAAATGATGATGTTTCTCATTCATTCAATCAGTCCTCCTTGTGTGTTTGAAATAGTAGTTGGACAAAGTGTTCAAGCTCCTGAGCAAAATATGTCCAATCTGGATCTATCTTTGCAACTGGAGGTAATTCCTCGACTTAGGATTCACAACTCTCATCCAACTGAGAACATCATAAGGGAAGTCTCTGAAGGTGTGTGAACAAGGGGACAATTTCATAATGGGAATGTCTGCTTGTACTCATGGTTTTTATCCCAGATGGAACCCAAGAAGGTAGAAGATGCCTTGAAAGATAGTAGCTGGGTCGAATCAATGCAAGAGGAGCTGCTTCAATTCAAGAGACAAAAGGTTTGGAACCTATGTCCGCTACCATCCGGTCAAGTACCTATAGGCACAAAATGGGATTTTCAGAAACAAGAGAGATGATAGAGGCTTGATAATCAAGAACAAAACAGGACTGGTGGTTCAAGGATACACTCAAGAGGAGGGAATTGATTATACTGATGTCTTTGCACCTGTTGCAGGACTTGAGATAATTAGGATCTTCCTTGCCTATGCTGCATCCAAGAATTTCACTGTCTACGAGCTTGATATCAAGTGTGCCTTTCTATATGGGGATATAGATAGGGAAGCCTATATGTACCAGCCTCTAGGATTTGAAGACCCATAACACCCTAACTATGTGTGCAAATTGGATAAAGCTCTATATGGGCTGCACCAAGCACTTAGGCTGTGGTATGAGACATTGTCTCAGTTTCTCCTGAAGAATGGTTACACTAGAAGTACCATTGATAAGACTCTTTCATAAGGAAGTCTAGAAAAGACATCTTGCTTATTCAAGTCTATGTTGATGACATCATATTTGGTTCCTCAAATGACCAAATGTGTAAAGACTTTGAGAGAATCATGAAGAAAAAGTTTGAGATGAGTTTAATGGAAAAAATGGACTTTTTCCTTGGAATTCAGGTGAGGCAAATGAAGGAAGGGTTTTTCATCAATCAATCTAAGTATGTCAATGACATCTTAGAAAGATTTGACATGAAGGATTGTAAGTCAGCAAAAACACCTATACCCAGAAACCATAATCTCTGTCCTGACTCTGAGGGGGAGGATACTGATCAACATCAGTATAGGGCAATTATTGGTTCTCTGATGTATCTCACAACAAGAAGACCTGATATCATGTTTGCAACCTACACTTGTGCAAGATATCTGGCTGCTCCAAAGGTGTCTCACCTAGTTGCTGCCAAGAGAATCCTCAGATACCTCAAAGGAGCACCTAAATTAAGTCTCTGATCTCTATGGCTACTCTGATAGTGACTATAGTGGCTGCAACATCAACAAGAAATCAACATGAGGTCTCTGATCTCTATGGCTACTCTGATAGTGACTATGGTGGCTGCAACATCAACAAGATATCAACATGAGGTGGATGTCAATTTCTTGGTAGAAGGATCATCTCATGGCAATGCAAGAAGCAATCCTGTGTCTCAACATCAATTGCTGAAGCATAATACATTGGTGCTGCTAGTTGCTGTGCTCAGCTGCTGTGGATTCAGAACCAGATGATAGAGTATGGATTCAACTTCATGAGCACTCCTATCCACATTGACAGCAATAGTGCTATCTCCATTACTGAAAATCCAGTAAAGCACTCCAAGACAAAACACATTGATATCAGGTACCATTTGATTAGAGATATTCATGAGAAAAATCTAATTAGGTTAATCAAAGTTGACTCAAATGATCAATATGCTGACTTGTTCACCAAAGCTTTTGATGAACAAAGATTTAAGTATCTCATTACAACCATTAGGATGATAAACATTGATTAGTCTATCTCATTTGAAAACCTTTTTAAAATATGTAAAGTCTTCTGTCAAAACAATCTAAGCCCTGTTACAAAAGGTATTTCTCTGAAATTTTCACTAAGTATAAATTCTTCCAAAGAGGAACTAACTCTCGGAATATGTTATACATATCTTCCGAAGCAAATTCCTCCCAGGATAATTTCTGTCTCGGAAGAGTTTATAGTCTTGGAAGAAGCGATTGATTGCATATCATATCTACTTCCGAAGTTTATAATTCGGAAAGCAATCTTTACTCTCGGAAATAGGAACTTTACCTTCGGAAGTAAAATTGCCTTCGGAAGAAAATTACCTTCGGAAATGCTTTATACTTGGAAGAAAGACTTTATTGTGTAACGGAAATCTTTTGGGCCCCACTCTATAAAAAGTAAAGATTTTGTTAATGATGTCGGATTATTTAAATGAACTAAACCTTACCGCCCCTGTCACATCAGCCACTGAAACATCACATCATCTTATCCTCACCCCCTAAACCGCCATTTCACTCATTTAAATAACCCAGACTAATCGCGTTCATCTTTTTACCAAATTTACTACCCTAAAAGCTTCCTTCATCTCCGATTCACCCAAGTCCAAACTCATCTTCCAAAACCTTTCTCAAATGGCACGCAACCCTCAGCACAACCAAGTCGAACTTCTTGTTTCTTCAAGAGATGTTGACTTCTCTAATATCATCTCCTTTCTTACCCAGTCATCTTATTACACCGCTCTGACCATAACCCCATCGTTTACTCAAATCATATGGCTGAATTTTCGGCCAATGGTCAGATTGAAACCCTAAATGGGGTTTGGATAATAAGATCGAGCATTTATGGCCAGGAGTTGGTCATTTCCAAACAAATCATCAGGGAGCATCTCGAGCTTCATGATGAGGGCGCCCCTACAGAGTTCCCTAACACAGATTTGGACAACACCTATATCCAAATGGGATATGGTGGAGATGTTAGCAGGTCTACCGTCTACAAGTTCAATTTTTCTTATAACTGGAAGTTCCTACTGCATGTCGTTCTTCATTGCTTATCAAACAAATCTAGGGGATGGGATCAAATCCCATATGAACTAGGGTGCCTAGTTTATCGAATGGTGAGAAACCTTCGCTTTAACTACTCAAGGTTTGTACTGATCAATCTTATGGGGGACCTCCAGAGTGACACATTCTTCATATATCCCAGGTTTCTTTAGCATATATTCAACTGAGCTGGACTAGAGTCAGCTTGTCTGTGCAGCTGCTCTGACTATCCCTCAAATGAGGCTGACCATCTTCAAGACTTTGAAGAGAGTGTCCACCAATTTCACCGGAAGACATACTGCACTGCTTCTAGGTATGATTGAGCCAATGGCTCCTGGTCACATCCCTATTAACCCCACAAGTGATGAACCCACACCAGTAACAATCCTCACACTGCCAAATCTACCTTCTCACCCCATAACTATCACATATCAAAGACGCCCCAAATGAAACCTTGTTCAATCTTCTCTAATTCAACAAGCTCCTCCTGTTCAATCCAAAAGACTAAAATGGAACAATGGGCTCCCACTCACTCTGAGGTCTCACCATCCTTCACAATTGACCTCAATATGGGTTTTGAGTCTCCTCAGTCTCAAACCCATGAGCCCGAAACCCAAGCTGAAAACCCTTAGGGTAAGTTTTTATACTCCTTTAAGCAGCCAGAAAGGGACAGACCCACCATAGGCTCAATGCCTTTATACATTGACCAAGGTCTTGAGTCACTAGGTTTAACTTCTATATCCTTTACCAACCTTCTATTCAAAACTGATGAAGAGATTACATCCCTTCATGGAAATGAAGTTGATCCACAACACTCTCTCAAGGATCAACAGAGCCTAAAGAGACCTCTTATCTCTAGCTCCCATCAGCAAGCCTTTACTGAGGTAAGTCCCACTGATGTGGAGGGGACTCATGTAGATTCAGCTACCACTACTAAAGGTGCCTCAATGGACCTTTAGGACAGTGGTAACATCTTTGAGATTGAATCTACGGCAACTATTCCTTTTGATGATTCTAAAAGAGAAATCATTAAGCAAAGGAAACCAGGGTGCCAAGAAATCACAGCTGGTGGTGAGGATGAACATACTAGGTATGTTACCTCATCTCCCTATGATGCCTCAAAAGAAGATGAGGGAAGACTGCAACTCACCATTAAAGACCTACTTTCTAAAGTCTCAAACCTTGAATCTAAGGTTAGGACTTTAGAGGATAGGTCTTCCACTCAACAACTTGAGATTGAAATTCTCAAGGCCAAACTAGTTGACAAACAGATTGACAGATCTGTTAGGCATGTATCAATTCAGGTCTTATTGACCTCTTCCTCTAGCTCATCAAGCTCTCAAGATGATGCTACCAAAAAGGGGGAGAGTGTTAAGGGACAAAGCCATAGACAAGAGGAACCATAGAGTCAAGCTCTCACTTCCTTAAGTTCAAGATACACCATGCAACAAGCTTCAATTTTTCTTGAGCCTCCTCCAATTATGATTCAAGTAGATCAAAGGATGCTCCAAGATCTCAATAGGTTCTTCAACAAGTTCCTGATAGAATCTCTCATTGAACAACCAAGTCCTGACTTGTCTGTGATTTACTTTGGAGCTCAAAAGCTTCAAAGGTTGAACACACCTTCTACTACTATTAAGGAAGTTGGTCAACCTAAGGCCCAAGTGGAACCAAATATTAATTTTAAAGGGGAAACAAGAACTAATGGCCCAACAACTGAGATGGTTGGGACAGAAAGTGCGTTCTCATAGAATTCCAAAGCACAAGTCAAAGCCTCGAAAGAGCAAATTCAATCTTCCGAAGCTAAGATTGTAGCTGTAGAAAGACTATTCTCTCTATCCGATGAACTAATAGTCACAAATGCAATCTTAGAACTTCATCTGAGGTTAATAGGGAGGATTTTCTCACCCAAACCCTAGCTCAAACATCAGCACTGACTCCAGCTCCCATTACCACTACTCAACCTGAACCTTCCATCCAAGAACCCCCAAAGTCTAGCACTTCCGAAGATGTAAAAGGAAAGAGTAAGATGACTGAGGAAGAGCTTCATGAGGAAGCAAGGTTAGAAAATCTCAAAAGAAAAGGTAGACTTCAAACTAGGAAGTTTCTAGCTGCTAGTAGCAAAGCAGCTGCAGCCAACCAGGAGATTATCAACAACAAAAGAAAAGTGGAAATCATCGACAGGCTTGTCCATTTAGGAACTGAGAATGAGGATGTACTCCTTCTACCATTAGAGGAGTTAGTTGAGTTAGAAAAGGCAACTGGGCTACAAATCCAGCAAAAGAAGAAGTAGCAAGGTTGGCCTTAGAGGTAGAAAGGAAGAAAAAGAAAAGAGAAGTTGATCAATAGCTTAGGAGGGAAATGATAAACTTTCTAACCTCCAGGGGTTTCTCTCTAGAAGAAATATCTCTACATAACAATGATACGATCTTATGGCTCTTTAACAAAGAGCAAGATCAAATGGAGTAAGAGAGAAAGAAAGTTGTTAAGGAGAAATTGAGGTTGAAAAAGATGAAGGAAGAGGAAGTAGGACTCGTTGTTGCCATAAAGATATGTGAAAAGGCCTGGATGAAAGATTATCTCAAGGCTCATGGCTTCTCTGGCAGGTAGTTGGGTCCTATGTCTGAGAAGACCCTCCAGCAACATGTCAGTGACATAAAGACTGACATTCGCTCGGGGAAGAGGAAGGAGATGTATAAAAGGGGATAGGGGATGATCTTCAAACCAACCACTAAACCCCAACCACAAACCCAAACACAACCTAAACCATTTCCTTTTCCATTCCCCATCAAGACTGAACCAACCACTGAACCTTACACACCTGAACCTACACCATCAACCATACCAACTTCCTCACCACAACCACCTAAACTACCCATCCTCCAACCCAAAACACTCTCCAGAACCCTAACACCACAACCTACCCGACAACCTCCCAAACCATCCCCTCAGCCTTCCAAACATCTACCCTTAGAGGAGTTCAAGGCAATCAAGACAAAGCTCATCAACTGTACAACCTTGAGCGATATCTCTTATGAGGAGGACTCTGTCAAACTGACTTATGTTGATAGATCCTCATGTCCCCTCACTAGAGATCAATTTCTTGATCTACCCAGATGAATATTGGACCAAGCTGCAAAGCTTCTTGGCCTCAACTCAGATGCTCTGAATGCGGAAGAAAAGAAGCTAAGGAGAAGGCTGGTGACTCTACTAGATACGAAGAAAGGAGACAAGGTACCAAGTCAACCCGTTGTGCCAAGGAAGAAGATTATCTAGTGGAGGTTCGAAGACTCTTCTCATAACTTTTTTGTTGAGAGAGAGAATGGAGAGCTAAACAGGTAAATGCTTAACCTCTGTTACACTTAAGCAGATTTGATATTGCTGAGTTAGCAGAGAAGCCACTCTCCAACCTTTCCAACTCTGAAGTAGCTGCTC
The DNA here is from genome assembly GCA_018326385.1 of Flaveria bidentis. Lineage (NCBI taxonomy): Eukaryota > Viridiplantae > Streptophyta > Magnoliopsida > Asterales > Asteraceae > Flaveria > Flaveria bidentis. Next base: position 1,171 of record BJCM01039224.1, on the reverse strand, counting down.
ACATCAGGAATCACCTGAGCAGTATTCATCTAGCCGAACTAAATGCTAGGACCAAGTTTAAAGAAGAGTTGAAACTGAGAGAGGAGGATAAAAGGAAAGGATCAGCAACCAAAGGCAACACTTTTCTTCAACTGGTTGAGGGTCCTGAACTAGAATCCATAGTTAGATGAGAGTATGACTATAACTACCATCAATTAACTCTCTTTAGGGGGCACAACAAAGGGTTCATATCATTCAAAATGACAAACTGGATATCCTATCTACGAATGATTTGTACAAGCTTCTCAGCACCACTTCCAAGAAGAACAAAGAAATAGATAAGTATCTTCTTTCCCTGGTGTTGAAAGTTTTGAGAAACAGGAAAAAGTGAGGTTTTGGTAGCATCAGCCTAGGGGGAGTTTGTTGGATCAAGAAGAAGGCTGGTGCAACCAAAACCAAATCACTTAGACTATTTTGGTACAACTAATAAAGGACTTCCGAAGCTAAGGGTGGAACTTCCAAAGGAAAAGGAGTTCTTCCAAAAACAAAGTGTGAGATCAACTTCCGAAGGTAAACTCCAACTTCCGAAGACGAAGTATTCACTTATAAAGATCAAGACTTAGAAAAAAATAAGAAGTCAACTTCCAAAGTATGAAGAAAAGAAGTCCTCAAACCTCGGAAGAAGTAGCCTCTTCGAAAGTATAAGTGGCTTCGGAAGAACTTGTTCTTCTGAAGCCAACTAACCTTCGGAAGACACTACTATGAACTAGTGGACATAAGTATGGTCTCTCTGACACTTCACTGCATACCTCTAAGATATAGCATGGTGTTTTCTCAAAAGCCATGTAGTTGATCATACTTTATTCCACTGTTCACCTTTATCAGTTAGTATAGTTGCCAACTTTAGTTGGTGACAAAAGGTAAGTCATAGACATGTTATGACTACCATATCTTAGATAATACTTTATCTAAGATACCTTAACTTTAGCATTGTAGTATATGCTTTAGTCGTAGGTTTCCAGCTGGTATCAAAGTATATCCGGCTGTAGGTAGTAGTATATATAGTTTCTCATTGTAACTCCTGTAGTATGCTTGTAAGAGTCTTGTAATACTTTGAGTTGAGAAGTAATATATACAAGTACCTTGAAAATTATTTCTTTGTGTTCTTTTCTACTTATTATATTATTATCAA
>BJCM01039195.1:0-13157 GCA_018326385.1 Flaveria bidentis | reverse complement strand
TTAACTTCATAGTATTGAAGAGAGCTTCATTGAAGCATTTAGTCGAGCAATTTACATGCTAGTAACATATAATTCATATTGTAATTAGAACGATTCAACTTTCCCAAACGCATTAATCAACGACATCTCAAAGATTACATACCATTTCAGCTCAAAAATTTGTTTAATTTGTATATAAACCTGTTTGAACCCATATGAATCTTCAATTTTGAATTTGAATTTGGTAAGTTACAATACAAAGACAGAAATACCATAATAAAAAGACATAAAAATACCATCGATGGATATGAAGCATGCTTCAGAAAATTTGTGGCCGGTGTTCTCAACAAAGCTTCATCATGTTTTAGAGAATCTGCACGTTTGTATTTAAAAAAGGATATCCATTCAAAATGTTTTGGTTTCCCGCTATGAATGTCGAATTTTTGGGGAATAGATGAGGCTGAAGAATAGCCTATGAAAAGACTTTGAATTTCTTCTTTCATGTATGCCTGAATATGAATTGAAGAAGCCAAGAAACCAAATATTCTTCTTTTAGCATGCAGTGAAGTTGGAAAAGCAAGATGCCAACTGGTTAGGGCTTGTAGGAAGGTGCCAAAGCTTCAAAGGTTGTAACTTAAGCTGTAAAACTTGTAAAACTATTAATTTTAAGAGTTTTGTGAAAAAGACCATTTCTTTCTTCCAATATGCTTATTATATGTTGTATAGATAAAAATATTTTGATAAAATAAATATAATTAAGATATCTGATTCAAACTTTGATATATGATATTGATTCATGTGTTAAATCTGATGTGGTAGTCAAAAACTGATGTATCTCCCAAATCAAAATCTGCTGTAATTAATGGGAGCTCAATTTTGCTTCGACTGTCTTCAACGTCAGATCAGAACCGATTTCTCCGACAGACTGGTTTTCAGTTATGCCCTCGCCGCCTCCGCCCTCCCCTTCAGCTCCAACGCCGTTGTTCAGGTGATATCAGTGTCTCTGTAATATTCTTCATTCATAGCTTTACTGGTTGATTACGTGTTAATGTGCGTATGCAGGTTTTAAATTCCCATGGGGACCTTTCACCTCACTTCATATTGATGTATTCGCCCATCGATGAAGATGGTTGTTTCACCAAGTACATGTATGTCTAGTCCCCTTTTATATGTGGCCTAAATTTTTATGTTAGGTTTGCTTGCTGTTACACTTGATTCACTCCATAAACTCTCGGATTTTCAAACTGCCGTATGGTTTTGGAATCTTGCACCACTAGATAACTAATTACTACCGCCCAAGGCTTTGCCTTTCTTTGGTTATGTTGGATAGATGTAGGTAAAGGTTAATAAATAAAAAAATTCATAAAAAGGGGATCTATAGAATGTAATTGCCCAAATAGGCCAAATTACGTGAACTTATAGTGTATTTATTGTGAGTACTGTATTTCCATTTTACAAATTACCTTTACTATGGTGTAACTGTACCCAAATTTGTTTACGCAGCAACGAGCATTGTCCAGAAGACATTGAACCTACTCCATCACAAATTAAAGCCACAACTGAACCTCAAATTTTGATTAATGATGGTGGGAAGACATCATTACCTGGATTAGGGTGCAACAGATCAACCTGTTACTTTTCCAAACAGTTTTCTTGCTTGAGGACACTTACATCCTTGGCCCCCCTTTCCCAAGTTGGGCCTGTATCATTTCCCGCTTTTGATGAGCTGGCTTCAAGTTTCTTATCTGGAATTGCAGAAGATCATGTATTGCACTCTCTTAATCTTCTGATACAAGGAAAAGCAACAGGACGAGATATCATAAACTTTCTTAATTTAATCGGGGTACCTTCATTTACTGAAACTAGCTTTCCTGGTTGCATTAGACATCCAAACATAGTACCAATCTTGGGCATGATGAAATCACCCACCCATATCAATATAATATTACCAAAACCTCCTTATACATTGGAAAATATTCTTCATTACAGCCCTGATGCCTTAAAGTCGAATTGGCATATTAAGTTTTTAATGTATCAAATGCTCTCTCCATTGAGATACATGCATGGTCTAGGGATTGCCCATGGTAAGATATCTCCAGCGAATGTATTACTAACTGATTCCTTCTGGTGTTGGCTGAATATTGCTGATACACTAACAATACAATCGAACTCCAAAATATCAAGAAACATTGATTGTTGTACTGAGGGTTGTCACTCAAACGAAATATATGCTGATTTGAAGCTATCTCATCCCACAGACTGGCATACTGTGTTTATTCGTTGGTGGAGTGGAGAGTTGACTAACTTTGACTATCTACTATTTTTAAACAAAATGGCCGGCAGGAGATGGGGCGATCACACTTTTCACACAGTTATGCCATGGATTATTGATTTTAGTGTTAAACCTGATGAAAATAACGAAACAGGTTGGCGAAATTTGAGTAAAAGTAAATGGAGGTTGGCAAAAGGTGATGAACAGTTGGATTTTACATATTTAACATCAGAAATCCCACATCATGTTTCAGATGAATGTCTGTCCGAACTAGCTGTTTGTAGTTACAAAGCAAGAAGATTACCGTTAAGTATTCTTCGTACAGCTGTTCGTTCAGTTTACGAACCAAACGAGTATCCTTCTACCATGCACAGACTTTACCAGTGGACCCCAGATGAATGCATCCCAGAATTTTATTATGACCCAATGATATTCCAGTCCCAAAATTCTGGGATGTCTGATTTAGCAGTACCTTCATGGGCTAGTAGCCCTGAAGAGTTTGTCCAATTGCATAGAGATGCTTTGGAAAGCTATCGTGTATCATGTCAGATTCATCATTGGATAGATATCATATTCGGGTACAAAATGTCAGGGGAAGCAGCCATTGCTGCAAAAAACGTCATGTTGCCCCCTTCAGAACTTACAAATCCCAGATCAGCAGGTCGGCGCCAACTCTTTAGTCTACCCCATCCTGCTCGTTGGGGTTTTATAAAGAAATCTAGTCAGCATAACCCTGATTCGGTTGCGGGTGAGAAGCATGTGCTTCATGAAACACCTAATTTACAAGCACTTGAAAAAGCAGCTACGTTCATTGAACATGCTTCCCACTTGAGTCCTTTGTATAACCTTGGTCTAGAAGAATCATTAAGTCAGAAAGAAGTTACATCTGAATATGGCAGAGACACAAACTTGCCATTAGCTCTAGATATAAATTTTCTTCTTCAGAATATCGAAGCTGAAGATTGTAGTACTTCAGGGTATCAAGATTTTCTTCTATGGAGGCAGAAATCATCTTGTTCAACGAATCCTTCTGAGGAAATTGCAAATGATGTGTTTTCAGTTGGTTGCATACTAGCAGAGCTACATTTGAGGAGACCACTTTTCAATCCAGCGTCTTTAGCACACTACTTACAAAGTGGTGTTCTGCCCAAATTGTTGCAGGAACTGCCACCTCATGTAAATATTCTTGTTGAAGTATGCATTCAGAAGGATTGGAAGAGGTAGTCTTTTCATTAGTTTTTTCCTCCCTATACTTTCTTTACATTGTAAGTTATTTTTTTAATAACCAGGAGACCTTCTATCAAGTCTCTTTTGGACTCTCCCTACTTTCCTGCAACAGTTAGGTCATCATACCTGTTTCTTGCCCCACTTGAACTTTTATCAAAAGATGGATCTCGGATCCATTATCTTTCAAGTTATGCAAAATCAGGAGCTTTGAAATTAATGGGAAACTTTGCTGCTGAAATGTGTGCACCCCACTGTTTGCCCCTTTTACTCGCACCTTTATCTGACACTGAAGCAGAATCAGCATATATAATACTCAAAGAATTCTTGAAGTGTCTGAATCTGCAAGCTGTGAAGACACTTATTTTGCCTGTGATCCAGAAACTTCTGCAGGCCGGTTGCAAACTTTGTCTTTCAAAATTGTGGATCAAATGTGTTGACTTTCTATTGACTTCTTAAAGTGAGACTTTTGCAGACAACTGGTTATTCACATATGAAGGTCTCTCTTCTTCAAGACTCATTTGTACGCGAGTTGTGGAGCAAAGTTGGTAAACAAGTATATTTAGAGAATATACATCCTATGGTTTTATCGAATTTATATGTTTCTCCTCATAAGAGTTCATCTGGAGCTGCGTCTGTGCTTTTAATTGGTTCAAGTGATGAGCTTGGGGTACCACTTACAGTTCATCAGGTTTAATAAGCTGTTAACATCTCAATTTTCTGATTTGAAATAGGAGCCCATGCAGTTTTAACTTATGAAATTGGCTATACTATTTTACTAACTCATCATTTATATCCACCTCCCAGACAATATTACCTCTGATTCAATGTTTTGGGAAGGGGCTTTGCAGTGATGGAATTGATGTCATTATTAGAATCGGTAATCCCAACTTTTTTTTTTCAATTCTTAACTAGGTTTCTTGCATATAAATATAACCAACTTTTAAAATTTCATTAAATCTGCAAACATTGTAGCAGGTTACTGGTTTTCAGGGTAACACATCAGAGAAGAAAACAAGGTCAAACTTACAGCCACACCGTCATTTTAGCTTTTGAAAGTTTGACCTTTTCTGAAAGTTGGTTATTTTTAATGGTTACCCAAAATGGAAATTAAACTAAAAATGGTTACCTTTGAATGCAATAATTACATATTTGCACCTTATGGCTAACCACTTATAATAATCAGGTGGCCTTTTGGGAGAGACTTTTATAGTGAAACAGATTCTTCCATTACTGAAAAATGTTGTACGGTCTTGCATTGATTCCTCCCATGTGAGTAGACCTGAACCTATGCAGAGTTGGAGTGCCTTGGCTCTAGTGGATTGTCTGATGACATTAGATGGGATAGTGGAATTATTGTCGAGTGAGGTGGTTGTCAAAGAGCTAATTGAGGTCTGAAACTTAATAATTAAAAGTAAATAAGATATTATCATGTAATGAGCGCATATATAACCAATTAAAATCTACCAGGATGGAGGTTGCCTCTATATTCAGCTTCTCATGACAACCAATTTGGGAATGCCATCACTTCAGGTGTGTGTTTCTTTGTTGTGACTCTTGCAACTATTTAGTGATTATTTATGCTGAATGAACTGTGAAATGTTAATTAATGGCGTTTTGTTTGTCAGGTTGGTGCTACAAGTCTTGTTGCAGTTTCCCAGCAGATTGGACCAGAATTAACAACATTATATGTCATGCCTAAACTTAAAGAACTCTTTAATAAACTCGCCTTTTCTGAAGAGACTCGCGGTGGTCCAAGCCTCAAAGTTTCAAAAAACAAAGTTGAGAACGAACAAATAGAAAAGCCAATGGATCTTGTGTACTTTTTTTTCCTTTACTTCTGAATTCTTCATGGTCATGTTCACAATGTTTACATGGTTATGGATTTTCTAAATTTACAGGTTGCTTTTATATCCACCTTTTGCTTCTCTTCTTGGAATTGAGACACTTCGTCAGTGTTGTACCACATGGTTGATTCTTGAACAGTATCTTTTGTGGAATCATAATTGGAAGGTGAGATGTTACATATATTTCAAGTATCTTTAGTGTCTAATAGAATCGTAATATTTTAGTGGGAGAAAACAGAAGAATCTTCTCGTGGTTGTGTGGACAATACAAATGCAAGAAGAACAAGTTACAGCAAGAACCCAACGTCTGAATATAATCCTGCTAAAGTTTTCCATCATGGTTATGGACAGTCAGTACCACAATCACAAGTAGATAAAGGTTTAAAAAATTCAGTGCCACATAGGCGACACCATCATGTGACATCATCCTCAATGTCTAGAGAGCAGGAACCTTGGCATTGGTTCCCTAGTCCTGCAGCTAGCTGGGATGGGCCTGATTTTATGGGTCGTGTTGGGGCTTCAAGTAACGAAATTCCTTGGAAAATCAGTGCTTCTGTAATTCATTCAGTCCGGGCTCACCATGGAGCTCTCAGATCTTTTGCTGTTTGCCAGGATGAATGCAGTTTTTTTACAGCTGGAGTTGGTCCAGGATTTAAGGGATCTGTACAGAAATGGGATTTATCAAGAATCGTTTCTTCATCTGCATATGATGGCCATGAAGAGGTTAGTCATGTTTTCTTTTTTGTCATACCATTTTCTATTTGATCAAGGTTAACGTTAGTGTGCATCTTGGTCAGGTTGTGAATGACATATGTGCCATATCGTCCTATGAAAGAACAGCTTCTTGTGATGGTACTATTCATGTGTGGAATAGTCAATCGGGAAAAAAGATATCTGTAATTGCTGAAAATTCTGCACAGTATGGTAGTTCCTTGATCTCTGCATCAAAGATACATTCTGATCAAGCTAATATGCTTGATTTTAGCTCACTTGGTAGTGGGATTCTGAGTAGTGCATATGATGGAAGTATGTACACATGTATGCACCACGTGGAAAGTGTGAATAGGCTTGTAGCTGGTACTGGAAATGGTTCTCTCAGGTAAAACCACTACCAGATTGTCAATATAATAATATTGTCTTTGTAAGCATCATTCTGGTATTAATTACGTATAATTGTATTTCAAAATAATGAACAAAAGAAAGTTGCTGGTCAGACCGGAGTGGCTTGTTCAACCAACAATAAAAGTTACATTTTCTTGGCCATCACCTAACCTGCCAGATGCACCCATATTGCCACCTCTTTTGCTATATCACTTTCCTGATAACATCAGCACAGAGAAAATAATGCTTTTTGTCCATTTTCTGTGGTATTCAGATTCATTGACATCAAGGAAGGTCAAAAACTTCATTTGTGGAGAAGTAACTCTTTTGAATCCAATTTTCCTTCCCTAATCTCATCTATATGCTCATGTGGTTCTACCAAGATGGAAGCTAATGGAGCTGCCACCTTGCCATCTTGGATTGCAGCTGGACTAAGTTCTGGTCACTGTAGGTTACTTGACATGAGGAGTGGTGAATTAATTACCTCATGGCAAGCTCATGATGGATATGTGACAAAGGTATGGTTTTCATGTCAATGTAGTTTGTTTCAGATTCAATATTTTCACAAAAGTATATCGAATAATAAAATTGAGGGAAAAACTTTACAAAATAGTAAGCAAGTTTAACAGTGCTTCAATTAGGTCACTCATTTTTTATTTGTTCTAATCAGCTGACTAAAGTCTTAAGATTGTTCCAATTGGGTTACTAATATTTGTTCCAATCAGGTAATCAAAGTTTTAGGAGTGTTATAATCAGGTCACTTAATATTTTTTTAAATAATTCACAATTTTTTAAAATATTTCAGTTTTTTATAAATATTGTTAATTTAATTTTTTAAAATTTTGCAACTGAATGATCTAATTTGAACAATCCTGAAACTTTAGTGATTTGATTGGGACAAAAATTTTACGAGCGACCTAATTGGAACAAAAAACTTTATGAGTGACCTAATTACAACAATCTTAAAACTTGATTAATACATTACAAAGATACCCTAAAGTTGAAGTATTAAAAATGGATACTTGAATATCAAAAACCAATCTGGATTTGAATTGATTAAGTCTTGTCCATCTCCAAATGCCTGCAGTTAGCTGCTCCAGAGGACCATCTACTTGTTTCTAGTGCACTTGATAAGACCTTGCGAGTTTGGGACCTCAGAAAGTAATCTGTCGGATCATAAATTCTTTAAGGACTTCAAAAAGTATAGTCTAATATTTTTTCTGTTTTTACAGGAATTTGGCATCACCATTAATTCTGTTCAGAGGTCACAACGACGGTGTATCTGGTTTTTCTGTGTGGGGACAGGATGTTATTTCAATATCCAGAAGTAAGATCGGACTGTCTTCCTTATCTCAACAGGCAAGTGATCATGGGCTCCTGGCTATTTCTTCTCTAGTTTTTTTTTTCATCATAAGCACCTTGCTTTGGAAGGGCTTGAAGCCAATTAGTTTTATATACACCTTCCTCCAACTATCAAAATATTGAATTGAATGCATAGTCAAACACATGATAAACTTCAACTGATCATCTATGTTGGAACAAGTAACCTTATGCTAGTATAATTTCAAATCTTTTAACTGGAAATTTGTGCATTTTAGAGAAGCATGAGAAGGGCTAACATTTAATCAAGTCCATAGTTGTCAATACGAATAACGATAAATAGCGATTGACTACCTATATGGTACGTAGCGAATAGTGGTAAATAGCACCCACTATTTCACATTTAGCGATAAGGTAATAGAAAATATAAGATATGTTTTACATTCAATAAAAACGCATTCACATACCAAATTAGCTAAATTATTATATTACAAGTCAATTAATAAACATTCACACTACCAAAATAGCTAAAATACTCTATTTACAAAAAATAAATAAAAAATAAAAAATTAATTAAATTCGCTATTTGGTAGCTAAGTGGTCGTAAAACACCAAATAGCAGTATGTGAGCCATATGCTATGTAGCATGCTATAGCGACTGCGTTAGCCTCCGTCAAGTCTAGGTTTTATCAGGAGTTACTTCTCAACTAATATATCAAATCTATCTGTTTAAGATGATCTAAAATTTTTGATATTTGCTGTAGAGATGTATATTGTATTATGCAGCATGCATATGCATCTAAAATTATCTAAAATCTGTATTTGCTCAACATCCATCTGCTTGTGTTTGTGGCTTTTGCTGTACCCAATTCCCCCATTTGTGAACTGATTGAATGTATTCTCACATTTTGAATTATGGAATCTGTAGAAAATGGCTGTACAATGATATGCATATAGTGCATAACGGACTGTTTCACTGATTTTTCTATATCTTTTTATATGATTCGACTGGCAGAGGGTTGCAATTGAGGGCTCTTTTCTTGAACTATATTGGGCAAATGGCAAGTTGGATGGGTTAGGAGTTGAGTAAGGGTTCAAAACACGTGACGTGTTTGGATTGGGTTGATATAAGTAAACATTAATAATATGCATGTCAAATATGATTACAAGGATTGAATATTAAGATAGGTTTTAAATAAATGAATGAGGTTGACTCGTTATGAATAAATAAATGAATGAGTATGAATGAAATACAATGTGTGGTTTATGCTTATAATGTTTAATATTTCATTGTTTACATCTCTACGCCTTAAACATATATACTCTACTTCACACATTTCAGCTACTTTTCTTTTGATTATACCTTTTAACCATTTAGATTGACTCGTTAACACGTTGAAATGGTCAGCTCTATCTTGAGCTATAACTTTGATTCTTCCTTTTAGATCTATCCATATGATCTTTTCATAAAACTGGATGATAGTTCTTTATTTAAGGTTTCTGATATGTTTGTGTATTTTGGGTATTCTTAATGCTGTCTTTACTAGATGATTTACTCAAATTATTGTTGCAACTTTTTCACAGAATTTGTGGCCAATATATTTGGTATTAATGGAAAATCTCATGTGACACAGGGGGGGCAACATCGACTCATGCCACAGTACCTCTACATGGCTGATCGTGAATCGAGGAATATGTCTGTGCTATCTAATATTACAATTCTTCCTTTTTCACGACTTTTCCTAGTTGGAACGGAAGAGGGTTATTTAAAAGTCTGTTGTTAGATTCGTGTTACCATGATGGAGTAAGAAAGAAAGTGGTTATTCGTAACAGCAAGTAAAATTGCATTTAAACACATTAATAGATTTATTCCAATCGCACTAATAGTTTTATATGATATTATCATTTTAGAATATTAGAACTTGTTGATACATATGAACCTAGTTTAGGAGCTCAGTTTAAAATGTCTTTCATGTCTTATATATATATAATGAATGGGTATGAATGAAATACAATGTGTGGTTTATGCTTATAATGTTTAATATTTCATCGTTTATTGTGTATTGAACTAATTATATAGGTTTGTGGTTGTTTATATAGTTCTTAGTCAATAATAGTTGAGAAACATGTTTAAACTTAATCGTGTGAATTTCTCATGCGAATAAACCATGTTAATGAACCATACACATGAATACTTCATGCTAATAAACCAGTCGCATGACTGAACCAGAAGACTGGATCAGTCGCACGATTGTGACATGAGATTGACTCAGTCGCACGATTGGACCTTCAGTCGTGTGGATGATTCAACCGCATGCTTCAGTCGCACGACTGAACCATGCAAATGATTCAGTCGTATGAATGGAAACACTAACCTATAAATACCACTTAATTCGTGGAAAAACGCAACAATTCGAATACCTACGCACTAAATCGTACCCTAGCCGTCTAGAGACCCTAGAACACTTGTTCCAAGTTCATAGATCGTAGTAAATCATCTTGCAATCGTTCATAACGTTTTGATTCACTATTAAATTGATTATACTTGCGCTCTCACTGATTGGATCGCCAATCAAATAGGATTCCGCACTATTTGGTATGGTACACACGTAAATCAGTTAGTACTCCGTACCGTACATGGTCCTAACAAGTGGTATCAGAGCATTGGCTCTTGATTTGCGTGTGATTCAATCGATTTTGATATAAAAATTGTGTTTTTCACTCAAAAAATCAATCCTTTTGTGTCAAACAGTGTTTTTTGACGTCTCCAAGTCAAAAAGTTAACGTTTTCCGGCATACGGCAAATAGGGTTAGTCTCAAGCAAAAACGTCGGGAGCACCACTACAAACGACATTCGTGTCGAGTTCAGCCGCTCCGTCTCAAGCCACTACTTCAGGATCTGACACGTTAGGGTCGTCTTGCACCCAATACATAGCACCTGAAGCCAATGCTACGAGATTGAAGACCGAGAATCTCGGTAATGTGACTGTAGAGGTAGCAAAGGAGCACATGGATATCCTAGCAGCTGCCGTTCACTCCTATGACGGTCTAGTTGCGGGAAGATTGGAAACTGCCATCTGGCAGACGAAGACTACGAGCAAGTAGATGAGATTGAGCTGGAAAGAATGGATATCATGTGGGCACTGGCAAATGCTGTCTGGAGGGCAAAGAAGTTTGTTAAGAAGACAGGATAGAATCTGATTGCCACAAAGGATACAACCTTTGGTTTTGACAAAACCAAAGTGACATGTTTTAACTGTGGAGAGAAGGTACAATTCAAACATGAGTGTGTGAAGCCCAAAAAGACGGGCAATGGTAATCCATTCTCATCCTTCAATCGTCAAGATAAACCCACAAGTAGTCCTGCATCATCAAACAAAGATCCTAAAGCCTTGACGGCTCATGATGACGAAGGGCAAGATTGGAGCTTTCGGTTTGTGTCTCCGGGAGAATCCAACATTGCATGCGTTGAGGGTTTGGATGACGACTCAACAAGCGAATGTGATATAGTAGTGGAACTCGCAATGTCAAATAATGAAGAAACCGCAAATGTGGTAAATCACCTGAATGAAGAAGGCCAAAGTTCAACATGTTTAGAATCACCTGCACCAGAAAAGTCAAACTCTGCTATGATGGCTGATTCAACAGAACCTTCTCAAGTAAGTTCCATTGACCAAATTTTCAATAATCATGCTTGTTCTGATTGTAATAAATTTAGGGAAAGCATGGATTTGAAATTTGCTAGGTTATTAGATCACAATGATAGCCTAGTAAAGGACTTGCAACTGTGCACTGAAGCAAATCGTATTTTAAAATTAAATAAGCACAGTTACAAAGAGAAAATAGAACTGTTAAATAAACAACTTAAGGAAACCAAAGTTGTGGCTTTTAACCAAGCTAATGACATCAAGTTCTATTTAAACTCCCTAGAAGAAGCTAAGGTAACATCAGGTTCAAACACGTCTAATTTTGAACCTGAAAAGACTAAACAAGTTAACCAATCTTATGCATCATGTCTAAGTCCAAACAAACAAAAGGGTAAAGAAGTTGAAAAGGTTCAAACAAAAATTTTTGTTAATCAAGTTAAAACCTCTAAACAACATGTTTCTAAACCCAAACAGAATAAAGGCACACGTGTGTCACATATTTCTCCACAGAAACAGTTACACCAACATGTTAAGAGTAGATCATGCTTCAACTGTGGAAAGTATGGACACATCGCTTCTAATTGTCTTTACTGTCAAACACCAAGTAAAAGAATTGAACTTTATGACACTAAAACGAGCCCTACAAAAAGGAGCTCAACTACTTTACCAAAAGGAGTTAGTGAACCTAAAGTTCAACCCATTAGCCAGTCGTCTGTTTACCACAAACAAGCCTTATACAAAACTGGCTTATGGAAAGAAAAATCTAGTTCAATGTCTGATAATTTGAACAAGAAGATGAATGATCTTCCTTCACCCTCAAATGGACAGTGGGTGGAATTTATGATGTGTGATTCTTCTGGGTCACCCAAGCCAGTTAAGGCTTGGGTCCCTAACCTCAACTAATGATTTTCATTGAATGTGCAGGGTGTTCGCTATAGTGCTGAAACAAACACTTGGATTGTAGATAGCGGAGCATCCAGGCACGTGACTGGGAACCAGACACTCCTATCAAACGTCAAACAAATTAAAGGAGGTCACGTTTCATTTGCTGGAAACAAAGGAGGTTACATCACCGCCCAAGGGGAAGTGGGGAACGAGAAAGTGAAGTTTGATAAGGTAAACTATGTCCAACAACTTCAAAACAACTTACTTTCTGTCTCTCAAATATGTGACAAAGGCTTTAAGGTAGTATTCGACAACAAGAAGTGCTATGTTCTGAAAAAGGACTATGTGATCCCGGAGGACCAAGTCTTAATGTCAACTTCAAGATATAACGATCTATATGTCTTGGATCTATCAAAGGCCTACACAACGGATCATCAAGTTCAGTGCTTCTTGTCAAAGGCTACCGAGAATGATTTGATCTTCTGGCATAGGAGAATGGGACACATCAAACCCCGGAAGATGAATCACTTAATCTAGAATGATCTAATGCGAGGAGTTAACGTCAAAAACTTCCAACTACCGGATTTCTGTGTCATCTGCAAGAAAGGCAAACAGACTAAGAAGTATCATAAGGAAAAGAAAATTCATTCCGTTGAACTGCCTCTTGAGCTTCTCCACATGGACCTGTTTGGTCCAGTCAGTACAAGGAGCATTGCTGGCGACTTGTACTGTTATGTAGTTACTGATGACTACTCAAGATTCACTTGGGTAATGTTTTTGAAATCCAAATCAGAAACATTTGAGTCATTCAAAGAGCTAGTAACTACATTGGAGTCATTCTACAAGCTGAAGGTAAGACAAGTACGCTCAGACAACGGTACC
>BJCM01039056.1:0-11048 GCA_018326385.1 Flaveria bidentis | reverse complement strand
CAAAGAAGATAACACTAAGAGTTGATAACAAGTCAGCTATACTACTCATGAAGAATCCAGTATTTCATGAAAGATCAAAGCATATCAACACAAGATATCATTTTATCAGAGAATGTATAGAGAATGAGCAGATTCAAGTGAAGCACATAAGTGGAGAAATGCAAAGAGCCGACATACTCACTAAAGCTTTACCAAGGATCAAGTTTATGGAAATGAGAAGCCTTATTGGAGTTAAAGACCTAGCAGAAGGAATCAAGAATTAAGGGGGAGAATGTTAGACCATAATTCTTGTTATTATAAGTGTTATTATAATTATGTATTATTATTGTATAGCATAAGTAAGTTGGTTAAGGGGTAGTTATGACCCATGTTAACATTCATTTGTAAGAAATGCATCTCTAGAATTTTATAGAACTCTCTCTCAAACACAGACCCCTGGGATCTTCAGAAACAACTATGAACAAAATTGAAACACAGTAATAAGCTATCTTAAGGGTGTAACTTCTAATAAGCAATAAGCAGTTGTAACTTCAAATAGCTATCCGAAACAGCACATAAGCATGCTTTTAAGATGCAAAGATTTTAATATAATAACAAGATGAAAAGCATCAAGTGCAAGGGTTAAGTATACTTACATCCCACCAGGATGGCCCACATAAACCAGCATACTGATAAGACCTCCGGATGCTAGAATCCTGCTTGCAGCTTTCATTCCCGATAAGGTTGTTTCGGATTTCGTAATAACTGTTTTATCACTTCCAGGAAGATATCCCAAGTTGAATGCAACTAGCCTGTTAACAAGAAGTTACACAAGGCGCATAAGTTTTAAAATACGCTGTTGGGTGATATAATAACAGATTAACAGACGCCATTTGGCATTGTGTTTTAATAGGGGCTATGTGAGATATGAAATAAAAGAATGAGACTATCAGCTGTTACAAAACGGGCTGCAAGAGTTGCTATTTGGATGTGCTTATATTGTTTAACGATATTCTTAAACGGGCTGCAGAAGATAATCAGAAGCAGTTCAGAAACTGACTATCTGGGAGTATACACGGGAATCAGACAAACTCTTTCAAAACGTAAGTTTAAACACCTCTAGCGTCCTGAACAGTAACATGTAGATAAATTTAAAAAATGGATAATGACTAGGATTATATACCTCACTGTGACGCCCCTTGGAACAACTTCTTCCATTTTGCCGTGACAGGTGGCAAACAGCTCTACCATTTCTTTCTATAAAGAATCACAATGATAAAACTTGTTCAATCATATTGCATTATTTATAGGTTATACTGAAGAATGTAAAATCAAAATTGCACCTTTTGAGGGTCAAGTGATGCATCCAATAAACACGCGGTACTTTGTAACGCGGTTTCTTGAATATCCATTGAATAAACACGACCACTATATGATTCATCTGCCACCATATTCAACATTGCCAATGTATCATAACCATTTCCACAAGTTGCATCCACAACTGCATCCCCTTTCCGGACAACATGTTTCCAGATCCTGTATATATACAAATAGGTAGAAAAACTGATAAATGATCATGCATTTTCCCTAGTGTTTTCCGGTATAACTCGTGACAGTAAATTGTACATTGTGCTGAATCTTTATGTTTTAAAATATAATTTAGCTCAATTCAACCTCATTTAGGGGGTATTTGGGATTTGATTATTTAAACAATCTTATGTTTATGAAAATTTCAACTTTTGAAATCAAGAATCAAGAACAGTTGGTTTGAAACAACAATCTCAAACTACTTATCAAAAACAAGTTATTTCACCCCAAAATAAGCAGAAACGCATACATACTTTTCTTCATTCAAAACACTTTTCTAATTTTAAAACTGCATTAACCGTTTAAGTAAACAAAATCCCAAATTGGCACCCCCAAACTATATGCTAAAGGGTCATGGGGTAAACACTTGCAAGAAACCAAATGCAGCAGATGCATTACATATTAAAAGCCATAAAATTGATGAGCAATGAAGTACCTACGAGTGAGCAACTTCTGTGGCCTTTCTCTTTCCGAACATATAATCCATCATCACACACTCTAAACCTATAAAGATGAATTTCAACACCAATTATTGATTGATTTACAGATAAAATCATATGGGTATGTCTATGAAAAGCTTAAAATCAAGAAAAAAACACAAATAATCAATACCAGATAGAGGAGATTCATGGTTGCGTTCAATTGGGTCTGATCGGAAAGCAAGATTATGATGGTTCGAAGAAATCGAACAAATAAAGGGTATAAACGAACTATTGCGCCATAATCCAACAGCTTTGTGGTTGAATTTGAACTTGCTAAAAACTGGATAACATCGTAACATCATGTTGCTTCTAATCGACCTTTTGCAATCATGAATTGGATGATGAACAAACAAAACTCCAGGTTATTTACAACTGCAGCGAGTTTTTTGGGATAAATAAATTAGTTTTTTGATATTAAATCAACAGCTCTCGTAGCTCAGTTGGTTAGAGCACCCGTTTAGTAAGCGGGAGGTCTTGAGTTCGACTCTCAACGAGAGCATTAAACCTTTTTTGAGTAACTTACAACATGTCTCTGTGGTTTCTAGAAAATTACAAATGAGGTTATTTACATTGTAACAAGTTTAAGGGGGTATTATCGACATTAATTAACTGTCACTTTTAACCAAACTTTAACATAGGAATCATCTTTGATTGTAATTGGGACCACATCTATAGAAAAATAAGTTTAAAGTTAAGTTCGATTCATTTCACGATTTTTGACAAAAATAACAATTTTTTATTCAAAAGATTAAAAACCATCAATTTAACTTCAAAAGTTTCATAAATTTTTTAGATTTAGTCCAAAAAGTCATTAATGTTTCAACTTGAATCCATAATAATGAAACTTTTAGATTGAAATTAAACAATTTATAAAACTTTTAGAGGTAAATTAATGTTTATATTATTTTAGAGAAAAATGATTATTTTCATCAGGGAGAAAAATTAGAAGTAACTCATAAGTTTAAGAATCAAATCCATAACTTTTATAAAACCATGGGATGATCCATGTAATTCACTCTACTTTTTATTATTCATCCCGCTTATCAAAACAACTAACATTTTGTTCTAACTTTTTAATTAGAACCAAATCATCGGCAATTTCTATGTTTACTCAATCCATTAATACAAATGTATCCTTAATTAACAATTAAATTTGTTAGGGTTGGTGCCAAACCAAAGATTAGAGTAGCTCGAACTCACGCTTTGTGTGGACTGTGACCCTTCCATCCACTACAATACAATATTATCACGTCCTTATAAGCTATAATCTATACACAGATGCACAAATTCAATGCTAATCTGTGCTTAAAGTTAAACCACATTTATACCACGAAATACTCTTATTAATCGACTTAGGTACAAGTAATAATAGTGACACACAGAATTGTTAGTTTGGCGATCAACGTGTTACCAACCATCAATTAATAGTTTAGAGGAAAAAAGTGCGTGTATTTATGTCATGTTACACGTAAATAAAAATTGATTATGTTTATTTGCAACAGTTATGAGTTGTTTAATATTAATTCAATTCTGTAAATACTTGTACACAGTGATAAGAGATTTTATGGGAGAAAGATAGAAGATGGTTAGTAGTTTTGTGTAACCAAATTACGTATCATAGTAAAATCAATAGAAGTATTTATTTATATAGTTGTCGGAGGAGAGAAAACTATATATGTATTTACATTTATTAGGTTATAACACATGTATTACATGTCTGAAATAAATAAAACATATCAAAATCATTAGTTTTATAAATATTTTATTTTTTAAATATTATTATTTTTTGGTGAAATAAAAATATAATGAATATTTAAAAGTTATAACACGTAATGAATTAAAAATTATTACTCTATATATATTTAATATGTATTAATAAATTATTAAAATAACTACATTTATATTTTAGATGTTTAATAGTTTAGTTTACTCATTTACAATAATTATCATTTAATATGAGAGAGACAAGAAACACAAAAAAATATTTGGTTTAACATATTTTAGTTAAAACCAAAAGTCAAATTAATTGTTTTTATAATTTTCGTATTTATTATTAGAGAGATGCGGAAAAATGATTTTTTAATATGTTATAATGATGATATGTGTTATTTGATATTCTCGAACGATTGCACATGTCTTAAGAAAACATTCTTTTATTATAGATTATAGATGTTTCTTACAACGCACTAGTTTTTTCGCTAAACCGACGAACTCTGATAATTTTTCGCAAAATCCCCATTTCACCCGCTACTCACGTGACTTACCCTCCATGTTTGTCACCTTCACCATCATGTCCTTTGTTCATCTCATATTCATGCTTTAAATCCAACCAAATAACATTTTTTCCTATAACACGCTTTCTTTATTGTTTTATGAACATATACACGACACTTAAAATTGAATAAATATGTCATCACTTTCCGTTACAACTTACTTGTGGGAAAGAATATGAAACTAAAGGGTAAATGACCATATTATACTCTCTTATAAGAACTATCACTAAAACATAATACTTTATAAGGTTTTTCTTTTTATTCTATATGTTCGTCATACATCAAAATATCCTAGCTATCAGTAGTTATAACCATAAACCAACACGCTACAATATTTGGACAGAACCCTCCTAGCATGTTCGATTGCCCTCGGCTCGCCCTTTAGTATTTGTCGCGTCTGGATCCGGGAAATATATACCTTCTTTGTGTCGGGCCAAATTCCGTATGGACCTTTTAACAATTACCTACTAAAGTACATAAATTAACGTAAAAAAAACAAATTGACTATAAAACTGAACACTGGCATATAATTAAACGAGTATGGGTGCATATAAGTTGAAAACAGACGTGTACATATGCACGTCTGAGATCTAGGTCAGATACACCACTTGTATTGTAAACAATCATTTACATCTACTACAGTTTACTTAATGTAAACAGAAGTTTACTTTATCAATGGTGTAAAATGCTTAACGAGTAATGTATGAATTGAAATTTAGAATCTAATATTATAATTGAAATGATGTACGTACATGTGAACATATGATCACGATATATGGTCAGTGTGTTGAGACATAAGATGTTGAAGATCACATGAAGCTTCTTCTCCCTCCTCCAAAGCCTCGAGCAATTGCCGAAAAAGGATGACGTGGCAGGCGATACGAAGGACGCCTTTCTGTCCGTAACCGTATTCCTGAGCCGATATGTTCAGTAAGTTTATAAAGAGAGGGTGGTTCAAGAGATCAGTGTTTACGACGAAGCGTTCCATCTCTTCTCCGACGTAAAAGGGGAGATGGCCCTCGGGTACGGTGGCGGAGGAGCCACCGAGGGCGGCAGGGCGGTGGAGGGAGCAGCGGGAGAGGCGGCGAATGAGCTTGTTGATCATGGTGGTGATAGCTAGAGAATGTTGAGGTGATGAATGAGTATTCATATGATGATGATAATAATATAAAGAATAAGAAGACAAAGAAAGAGGGTAAAGTACAGTAGGCGTACTTGAGGGTACAATTAGCATTCATGCTTTATGTTTGATTAAAAGATTGATTTGTTTCATTTGTTTTTATTTTTATTCATCGTGATTAAAGTAAGATAACTTTTTTTTAATTCGAATCGAATTCGGATACTATTTGAAAATATTAAAAATATTGATTCAATGAAAATATTTTTTCTTAAATTTGTTCTTTCAGTGAGTTAAAACTACAATATTGCTTAGATAAAGTTGTAAGGAAGTTTAATTTCTTTTATACAACTCGTTAATTTCGAAAAGAATGTTATCAATCAATTTAGTTATATGTGGATAGTATTAAGTATTTCTTCAACTTTTTATGTTATTTTTTTTTTCAAAACAACGAACACACTTAAACTTACACCTAAATTTACAACACTTTCTTACAATCTCTTAGAGATGAACATTATTTAATACACTATGACACCAAAGGATTGAAGTCCAATGATATTAAGGTGTCTATGGTTCCCCTCCTAAGTGTTAATTCTTTAAGTTTCGTTATGAACATATGAGGTATATTTAGTAGCATTTTAGTATGTATGAGTTTGCTATTTAAAAGAATTTCTTAGGTCCTTTATGGCTTTATTTTAGGTATATTATATAGAAAATCAAATATTGCATGTATCATCAAACACAAAGACAAAAGATCACGCTTTAATAGGTGCAATAAACAAAAAGAAACACTAAATGGGAATAAAAGGTTGATGATAAGATTGGTATTCTTAAAGCTACTTTATTTAAGTAACCAAAAGTGAATTTGTGGATATTATAGTGGATATATGGCACAAATTGTGACGCCCCAATCAATCAAATAAGTCTTTTACAAATTTTGGGTATCAATTTGTATGTTCGTCGTGTATTGTATTTAAAAGTTAGCATATATTATTATATAATTTTAGGATTTAGTTAAAGCATATATAATATAAAATATACATAAGATAACAAATCTTGACTCGGCACTTATGTGTTGATGCATGCCGTTTTATGAACTATTGTGACAATAAAACAAAAAGAACATTTTCTTTTTGTTTTAAGACTTTGTTTCGAATTAAAACTTCGTTTACAATTTTAAAATTGTTTATAAAGCATATTAATTTTCAAAAAGTTTTTAAATTCATTCGTCTTTGCGAAATGATCTTTTATCTCTGTCGACACACCTCATAGATATGTGAAAATTATTTGTGAGTTTCATGATATAATTAGTTATCAATTAAATATAATAATACCAAAACAAAACGTACATCGATATGACAAGGTGCGCAACAGAGTTGAGACCCAAAAGTAATGCATATATTGTGGACATGACTACATTATGCACTAACGACGATCAAATGAATTCATTAAACTTATTATAACTTTTTCATAAAACATTTATGAGTATGTTTAATAATTAAGTAATGGTTATTAACTATGTTCTATAAACAACCCTTTAGTTATTAATCATGCTTATATAGGATTTGTAATGCAAAGATCATGATTTATGTTTTGAAATTACAAACATGTTCACCGCAAAGACTTGAAACCTCAAACTTGATAGAGACACCACAACACCTTTGTACCAATAGACTAAGGGTTGTTTGATTACTGTTACTCCGTAAAATCTGGCTGAATCAGAAGCTGATACAGTTAGAAGTTCTGACTGATTCTGCATTTGACTGAAACTTGTCTGTTTGATTCAGTATATGACCGACTTTACTGAATGATGAAAATATATAATTTTATTTATATGTTTCAAAAATTCATCCAATCTCCAATATAAAGGGATCGACCAAGGAGGGAGTTGCACAGTCAGGGATACCGAGGGGAGACTGCAGGTGGGGGGATTGGCCAAGGAGGGGGTCGCGCAGGTGGAGGGATTGGCCGAGGAGATGGGATGCGACGGGGCGAAGGGGAGACGGCCGAACGGGGTCGCGTAGGGGAGTTTGGCCGAGGGCGGTCGCGCGGTGGGGATTGATGAAGGGAGGGGCAACGCCTCTTTTCCAAGTCAGCATGTTTTAGTTTAGGGTCTGAGTCAGAACCTATGGACCCGGTTAAAACACAACACAGTCACATCAAACACGCTAACCAGCTGATCGAATCAACCGGGTTAGTCGGGTTAGCTAAAATCAAACAGCCCTAAATTCCTTTGATATTTATGTTTTGCTAAAAGCCAATAATATAAAGAAACCGCAAAGGTGGGGTTGGCAATGGCAAGGCAGAAGAAGAAAACATCTACTTATTAATATATTTTTTGGGTTGGGGATTGAGTACATTTCATTTTTAAGTTTTTTTTGAACGGTCAACAAATAATTTTTAAACCCGGTCATCCGGGTGAACCCATTGGCGAAAGGTCACCCACACCCGCGAACACAGACAACGCTGGTGACCCGGCTCGCCCACCATTCCAAGAGAAACCCACCACCCAAATACCTAACCCATGACCACTTGATAAATCATGGAATGCCTCCTCCTATACCACTTAATCTAGCACTCATTTTCATAGGATGCCTCCTCCACCTCGTTTCATCCTTTTGATATGTCGTATCATTTTCATTAACCATATTCTTTTAAAGTTCATTTTTTATTCATTAACCATATTCATTTTTAAACATACACTGATAATTACACGCCAACGTAGAACAAAGACACTCAATTACGCCCCGTTACACGGCTTCGTCTTGTAATGGTTTTAAACCGGAATACGATCCAATACATTTAAACCAACTAAGTACGTTGGAGGGTTATAACTTATAATAAAGAAGTCAGCAAGTCGACTGGTTTATCTAACAATTGGTAGATTGACCTAACCTATTTGATTAAACACTCAATGTACACATGACTCGTTTGTTAAATTTGTAAGACAATCGAATATAAAACCTCATCATCTTTATTTTTCTTGTTGTGTGTATCATCATGTTAGGAATTGTTACCGCCACTTCCTGTCTCAACATTTTGAAAATTAAGTCATGAAACTATGATGTGTCGAGTCAAAGAGCTTAATTAGTAATCTTTAGAGAAATAAAATATACATTGTACACCTTCTTTGATCTATAGTTCGAATCAACGACGATTTTTTTTGTAATGAGACACCTTTTATCCTATTAAAAAATAGTAACTATCTTTTTTCATTAAGTTAATAACAAAATGGCTATAAATAAACTTAGTAGGGTTAATAATATTATTCAGCTCTTAATTCATTATTTTTTCTGTTTATAAATTTTTGTTGTTTTGAAAAAACTTACATATTTGGGCTATCCACTACGCGTAGCCCAGTGGCAATGCACACATGTCGTCAGACACAGAGCCTCATAGTCCAAATCAAACTCGTATCCAATTCTACACTTTACAAAATATATATTAACGCCTTAATATTTCAATATAATTTATATTCATATCACATTTTGATGATTGTATATTTAATTTTATTGTTTTAATCGTTAAATTGTAAACGTAAATGCAGAGGTTGGTTTTTGGATATAACTAGCATTAAGCTCCTCGTGTTGCAGAGAGACGTAAAACATTCCAGCCAGCACCAATGACACACCACTGTTAGTATCCACGAACACCAAAAAACCGGTTTAAAAAAATAAATAAAACCAAACGAAAAGTAAACGTAAAAATGTTGAACTACGCAAACGAAACATAAAAACACATAAAACAATAAGTAAGTCGATCTAGGACCGTTGCCTTGCAATGGGGCCATCAAACGGAACAAAAACAACACACGTTGCTACGTATTAACTCACACAATTTATACCGAAACATAAAACGAAAATTCTCTAAAATATGAAAAGTATAGAGGACCAAAATTGAAAGTAAAAAAATATTAAGGATAAATTATAAAAAATGTAAAAGCATTAGTTTAAAATAAATGATTGTATTATTTTTATCAAACCAAGTTAATTATTAATAATATTATAGTAACTAGAAGTGATATAACCCATGATACATAACCAAGTTAGTGATCTCCCTATTCTAATAAAATAGTAACTAAAAGTAACATGTGACAACACTATATTCATTTTTATCAAAAATTTTATGGCTCTCTCCTATTAAATAATCAAATTAATTATTAATAATATTATTTAATATTTTAGATTGAAATAGTTTTTTTAATTTATTAATAAATATATCTTTTTATTAATGTTATTTTTAAATAAATATTTTTTATAATATTATTTTTTCTAAAACATCAAAATTTTTAAGAATATAAATACATGGATTTACTAAAGGTAGTTAGTGTGTGTGTGTATATATAGCAGATGTAAACCCGCATGTTAGCGGCAAGATTATAGCTAATATTGAAAACTTTATTAAACGAATGAAATCGTGATGGAGGCATAGTGTCTCCATTTTCTTCACCATCTTGTGTTCCCTGTAATCGGAATAAAAAGAAAGACTCTCTATGCAAACAACATGTAGTCACGCGACACATATTTCGCTTATGACACCCATTTTCCCACCGCCTCACCAACCTTTATACCGACAAGATTTCGTCACAAGAGGCTTTGGGTGGTTATATTTCAAAGAACACCTATTACAACGACAAATCGTCATCATAAGATCAACAGTACTGGCGACACCCATTTGTCTTCGTCGCTATAGTTGCCGTCGCGATTGGATGGAATACTTGTAGTGGAAGTCTAAAGGTAGCTTCTAAAGCTATCATTTATCAATCAATAAGATTGAAGTTGAATTTTACATGGGTCCACCAAAGATGACTTTGAAGAAAAAATCTTTGGATTTGTAGCACCCAACTTGAAAAATAACGCTTCTAGACAATTCAGTTGGATTTGTTGAAATGTGCTTTTCTTGAGTTGACCGTACTAATATTGCCAACAAAACCCCAAATATATCTCATTCAAATTCAAATATATCTCGTTCAGCTTAATTTGAGTCGTCCACTAGATTAAAAGTTCAAAAATGCTACATATAGGTATCCGTATTAGTATTATATAATATATATATATATATATATATATATATATATATATATATATATATATATAATAAGAAGGGTGTCTGCGCGATGTGATGAGACGCAATTTGATGAAGCAACATTTTACATCTGGCACGCGTTTATGATATTTTGTTATTCTTGTATTATTTTACAAAAGTCTAATATGTTGAAGACAAACACATAGTAAAATAATACAAATTTAAAAGATTTATATGATTTTTGAAGTTCTTAAAATAATACAAAAATTAAAAGCTTAATTATATGGTTCATAAAATAATACAAAGTTCAAATATTATTAATTTTTATATAAGTGTTAGTAAGTGTAGGGTTATTATGTAACTAATTGTAAGGGGGTAATCTATGCATAATGATATAATTATTATTTTACCCTTAAAATGTTTGTAACTTATGCATT
Source organism: Flaveria bidentis (assembly GCA_018326385.1). Taxonomy (NCBI): domain Eukaryota; kingdom Viridiplantae; phylum Streptophyta; class Magnoliopsida; order Asterales; family Asteraceae; genus Flaveria; species Flaveria bidentis. The sequence continues at coordinate 148 of BJCM01039056.1, read as the reverse complement.
GAACAAAGTAACTATGCTTAATTTTAGAGTATTTTGAACTAACACTCTTGTATGCTTTATATATAGTAGGACTGTTCAAATAGCTCGCGGCTCGCGGCTTGCTTGCAGCTCGATTTGAAATTGAGTCGAACCGAGCTGACTCGGTATG
>BJCM01038941.1:522-13413 GCA_018326385.1 Flaveria bidentis | reverse complement strand
TATCTCTGTTATTTTGTTCTGTTTGGCAATTGTTCAGTGGTGAGGTGTTTAGGGGCACAGGTATGCAAGTGATAAAGCTATTAGTCATTATTGAACAATCAGTTTTACTGGTGTATGAGTGATTACTTAAGTCGTTTGAGCTTTAAGTGCGGTGTTTTGGATTTTTAGTATTAAACCGTTGCTTCAAGGATTGTGTGATTTGTTTTTGATTTCTTTGATAGTGATGGTCGGGTTGGGGTCTTACGACATGTCAGTATGCTTGCACAATTTGACTTAGGGGCTGTTTGGTAGAGGCTACCTCTTATTGGTTAATAGTCTCTTAATGGCTCATAATCTTTAAACCCTAATGCGGAATGGTTAAGAGGTTAAATCTTAATGATACCTCTTAAACCTTCAACATGAGGGTTACCTTTTAACCATTAACAGGCTATGAACCATTTAGAGGTTACCAGACAACCCCTTAGTTTTTGAAGTTGATCACTTGATCATATTCATGTCTCAATTTTTGAAGCTGTTCTGTTAATCCTTACAACCTTTTGAGCTATTTCATGTAATATGGTGTTTGGTTTTTTCTTTGATTAATAATAGTTCATTGTTAGTATTGCCATGTTATGGGAAAGAGCTAGACTTTGGAGTTTTTGTGGGTGTTATCTGTAAGCTTAATTTAGGTTATATAGTACTAATCACTTTTGCTTGATGCAGTTTTCATTGTAAGAATAGTTTAGGCCACCAATCAAGCCAAAGATGGCTCGTTTCCGTAATGTAAGTAATTTTTGTGACTACTGAAGTTGATTAATCGCGAGGATAACGCTTTACTTGTTAACATATTGTTTATGCATCTTTTAGAAAAAGAAGGTGGCATTTGTAAAGCCAGTAAAGAAGCAACCGGCACAGAACGTGGATCATGTTACTGGTGACAAGATACCGAGGAGCTTTGTTTTTTCAAGGTTGAAACTACCTGCTTCTCTTAAACAGTTGCAAGCAGACTTAAGAAAAGTGATGCTTCCATACACAGCTTTAAACCTGAAGGTAATGAAAGAGATTTTGTTAATCATAATATTATCAGTTGTTGATACGTTTATGGTTCAACTTGCAGGAGAAGAAACGCAACAACCTTAGAGATTTCTTGAATGTTGCGGGACCCATGGGAGTTACACATTTTCTCATGTTATCAAAAACAGGCACTTCACCATACTTGAGAGTTGCAAGAACACCACAAGGCCCCACTCTTACATTCAAAATTCACGAGTACTCATTAGCTGTTGATATAACTAACTCCCAGTTACGACCAAGAGTACCAAAAGATCTTTTTAAAAACTCTCCATTGGTAAGCATCTAATTTACATGCTTCATATTTTTTACTTTTCATAGTGCAATGTCGTCCTGCGGCATAAGTTCTAGTTATATACTATGTTTATTAGTGTTAGATGATGATGGTTATCGAATTTGATAATGTTCAGATTGTGCTGTCGGGTTTTGGAACTGGGGAACAACATTTGAAGCTAACAACGATTATGTTTCAAAACATTTTCCCGGCCATTGACATCAACACGGTGAGTATTTCTTTCTTTTTTTAATGTATATGCTACTTGGGATTTTGATCATTTGTTAATTTTACTTTAAATGCAGGTTAAACTTTCATCATGCCAGAGAATCGTGCTACTCAATTACAACAAGGAAACGAAACATATTGATTTTCGGCATTATTCTATCAGATTGCAGCCAGTTGGTGTATCGCGTAGAATTAGAAAGTTTGTGCAAAACCATAAAGTCCCTGATCTCAGAAGTCTTCAAGATGTGAGTGACTTCATCACCAAGTATGTACCTTCCCCCTCGTGAACACATAGTAACATACATTCTTGTAATAATAATTTTAGTTTATGAAGAGGACGCATTATAATCTGTTTTCTTTGTAATGAAAGAGCCGGTTATGGATCAGAAAGTGAGGGAGATGAGGAAGCTGCAACTGTAAGCTTAGCAAGTGATGTTGGGAGAGTTAACAAGGCATCTACTAAAAGTGCTGTAAAGCTTCAAGAGATTGGACCTCGAATGACTCTCGAGCTTATCAAGATTGAGGATGGATTATGCTCGGGCACAATAATTTTTGGTAATTTTATCTTTTATTTTTACCAAATTGCATTTCTTTGTTTTCCGTCTCATGATCTTAACCGTTTGATGGTCCACACATTGGTGGCATATACTCCTTATCACTTGCAGGAAATACTGGTGAAAAGAAAGAGAAAGAGCAGGAAGAGGACGACAATGATGCATCTAAAGGAAGTGAGGATGACGACGATGATGCATCTAAAGGAAGTGAGGATGACGCTGATGATGCATCTGAAGGAAGTGAGGATGACGTGATGGATGATTAGCAAGCTCATATTGCTGGATAGTTTATGTATAAAACATGAGGTTTCACTTGTTTTTACCAATCTTTTTTTTTACCATGAGAACGTGTTACTAGAAAAAACTCACAAGACACTGCGAATTCCTTCTAACAGGATCACAACTGTTGGGCAATTGACCTTCAAGAAAATAGGGTATGAATCTAGTGAAAGCAAGATTCGAACTTTAAACCTCAGTTAGAGGGGAATCAAACAAAGGGGAATCAAACGCTTACTACTTCGGTCGTCATTTTCTTGAAGGTTTACCAATTTTGTACTCTTAAGTTATTAGAAAAAAAACATGGGAACATTAAGTTTGGATTTTTTTATGGAAATGAATTTGTTAAGAGTGTTAGGTTGGAATTAATATTTCTAACTGTTTATCTTTTCTCTTTGAAACTTGCTTTAAGCCTTGCAAAACCGAAAAAAACAAAAGAACTGATACCAACCTTAAATAATTGAAAATGAAATAACCGATTAGTTATGGTTAAAATAGGGCTTGAACAGAACCATCAACCATTCGGTTATGGGTTTGGTTTCCCTTTCATAATTGAAATAACTGAAATTGAACTTGTAGTTATATATATCCATGAAAATAATGGAAACTAAAATAATTGATTGGTTACTGCTAAGACAGGTTATAACCTAACTATTTGCTTATGATTTTGATTTTTGCTTCTTCTATGACCGCACAATCGAACCGATAGCTATATATTTATGAATTTTTCATGTATGAAACATATTATTTTGTATATATGTTTTTAATGTATTTTTCATGTATTTTATGCTTTGAACATGTTCAAAACAAGAACATCGAGCTCCATAACCAAACTTCTAATTTCAAAATAAACAATTTGAAATCAAACAAAACGGAACCAATACTCGGTTTCAGTTGGTTGGATTCCAATAACCGAATCATCGGTATTAGTGGACAATAAAAACCAAACTAAACTGATTATTACACTACTAATTTGCATAATATCTCTCTTAGGCGGTCTCAATCTTTTTTGCCAAAGTTTATGTTCTTGAGTTATATGTGCTTGTTAGTTTTTAACTCCAAAAGGATCGAATATTTTGATCAAGAATAGGGGTAAATAACTATCGCTATCTATATATATTAGATATATGATATTATTAATTCTGACCATGACCACAACCACACTACTATAATGACGGCCGCGGGGACCACGATCATAACTACAAGCACAACAACCAACACATCCTGGTTGACCACCCCACCACTATTATTATTACGACGCGTCTAATTCATTGAAATGGTTCTCTATCTTCTATGCTGTCAATCGTTCTTCCAAACTCTGATGTTTGACGACAAAGACCAACGCAGCTCGGGTGACCACCACCACACTCCTATTATGATGTGTCTAATCCATTGAAATGGTTCTAACTTCTAATGTTTGATCTATTTTTCTAATAAGTGTTGACAGACAAATATATAATGATGTGTTTAAGACATTATAACTGTCCAGCCTATTATAATGGTAATGTTTACCTCTTATATTTGATCTAGTGATGTGGTTTGTTTTGACGTACATATATCAACCAATGCTTATAGGTTTAAGGCCAATCTGGACCTGTTATGCCCTTTGATGGGGTACCATCCCCCATGAGCAAAAAGTATATAATAAACACACCACAACTCTATCCTATGACTAGCGGTTTGAGGACGCAGCTGAAACGATACCACTAAACCTTGGTCGTGACTTGTATAAGTGTACCCCAGCCGCAGCTCGTATAAGCACACTCCGGTCATGGCGGCTTAATGTTTTATGGGGCCCCAATCGAACTAACAAATTAAGGTCTTTTTCAAAAACGTAATCTAAACATAAGCAACTTAATCCAATTTCATTGAACAAAAACAATAAATCAAAGAAAAAATCGTATACTAACCTTTAGTTACCGATAGTTGATTTCTTTTAAAAAAAAGGCAGAAAAGATTACTCAATCATCAAAACTTTCATGTGGACTCAACTATAAGTGTTATTTCCTTTTTAAAATTTCATTGGCTCATATAATACCAAAACCCAATATAATTTTTTTTAATAAAATGGGGTCCTTATTTTTTAGGGCCCCCAAGCTCAATGCGTCATAATTTACACTATAAACTCAGCGCCCTGGCTAAAAAATAAAGGCCCCTTCGACTAATCCTTGTCAAAGAAGTTCATTTCTACGTAAATACATCGAACATAAGCCCCGGCTCACTCATAATAATGAACATAAGCTACAGCCACCTAGACGAAGAGATAGAATGTGAGTTCTACACTTAGGAATTCTGAGATAACAAAGATAGACGAAGAGAAGTCTTAACAAAGAAGAAATGCAAGTGTTGGCTGCTAAGGAATATAGCTAGCGCACAAAACAACAAAGTATATAGTTTAAGCTTTGAATGTGACAATGATATAAGATTAATTTTGCAGCTAAAATTTTCAACAGAACAAAGTCAACTATAAAGACAATAAACATTAATATTATTTTTAAAACTCCTTGAACCAAAAAGATATAGACTTTTCTAACCAAGAAAGTTTAGTCACGAACGTCTATCTACAAATAGCCTAAATTATATATCCATGTTTATGTTTGATACATTTTTTACACATATTGATTTGACCGTCTCCGAGGGCCCTCTAACGAGTTATCAGACGGATTTAACCAAATGAGTCCCTCTGTTATACTGCTTTTTTTCCAGCTTGTCTTTAGGTGAGGAATATGAAGCAACACCATACCTAATTGTTACTTTGTGATAATTAATCTGCATCAATTGTCTATACTTCTGTAGTTTGATATTCTTGTTATGTAAATTGTTCAATAGTTATGTAATTTGTTTAATGCATAAGCATTTGTCATGCATGTAGCATTTATATTTGGATTTTATGTGCAAAAGTATCTATATACATATTGTGATATGGTTGTTCCAGTATCATACATATGCACGTCGTCGGAAAAATCTATCGAACTCCTGAAAAATGTTATACGAGTGATGTTTTTACAGTGTATTTTAAGCGTCTTTTCTACTTGTTTCGACCTTCATACACATAATGCCAGAAGAAGGAAAAAAACTAGCAAGTCCCAACCGAACCAGACATCATCTCAAAACCGAAACATGATTTCACGAACAACCACTCGATTCCATCTTTCTGTGATCCCTGAATGACTCCGGTTGATCATTCATCGTCTGTCCCAAAATACCGATCTCCAAATTCTCCCATCCCTGGAAGAACACGAAAGTCTTGATTCAAACCCGTTTCTATCTCTGATGTCACTATCTTTATTCTTGGAAACCGTTTGCACACTACATGTACTCCTTGTGGCGCCTGTAACGGTCATGATATTTCAAAAACAGTTTGACTTATTTGGTCAACGGGTTCATAGTTAAACATGCTTATCAACTTACAGAGATCAGATTTAGGAATATGATATTGGCCTCGGGTACCCCTTTCTTTAGAAGCAAAGAAATAGCCTGAACAGCTGAATTCCCTGAACAAATTACTTGTGCTTATCAGCACAAGCGCGTATTCTTAAGAAAAAAGTGAGTTTTGAGAAATATATGAAACTAACCTGTTCCAAGTATAGGATCCAATAATAAAACATGCCTATCTGATATGTCTTGTGGTAGTTTTTCGTATATTAGCTGCATAACGGTTCAATCTTGTTTTAAAGCGTATTATTTGGGTGAATGCAAATGAATCTTTCTAAGGCACAAACCTGTTGGCCGTTATCGCCTTCTCTGTGAATAAGAATTTTTCCAATCTTTATACCTTTACAACATGCCCGCAACGCATTTTCCATACTCTCACCACTGCAAAAGATTCCGCAAAACTCATGATTCTAGCAAACGGAAAAATCTAAACATACATACACACATATACATATAGGGCGGATATCATTAAAGAACACTAAATTATTGCAAGAAAATAATACATAAACAAACAATCCAACTAATTTATCCATATTTCTTTTGAATTTCAAGTGAGAAAAAATAAATATTACGCATATATAACAATAATACCTCCGTATAACAGAAACACCACATAATCTCTTACAAAAATCTACTCCTGTGTATACCGACCCTGCATTTTTCACAGAGCCGAAAACATCATAAAGAAAATCGATAAGCACTCACATGACGCAAACTGAACTTATAGGATATTTTCTGTAGTCATATATGCTAAAGGTAATGGATTAAGATGTACGATGGAATAAAATGAGTGCACAAACTTACCGGTTGGAGTTACCACCTGCTTTTCTGTAAATGGTAAATGTCCCAAACCATGTTCCACAACCTGATCAGAACAAATGATAATTATGGAAACAATAAAATAATAAAAACAATCCTCCTGATCACAGAAACAAGAACTCACCAACCGGATTAATCGGTCTGCATAAAATACAAAATCATGTTTTGTTGTTTTAGCATCACGTATAAGTGTATGCATGCCACGTATCTGCATGAACACACAACTAATGATGAGGAAACTATATAACAAAAGGAATACACTAAAAAGATGGAAAAAGTCTATGAGAATCACGAGACATGAACTTAAAGGTGGTACCTGAAAAGTTGAGTGTATGACATATAAATTAGGATATATTTTACAAAGATCATGTTGACCAAGTTTTGTCCGAATATGTTGGACGATTAAATCAATGGCAACATGATTATCTCCTCCACGAGGTATAATGATGTCAGCATACTTTTTCGTTGGAAGAATGAAGTCATCAAAAGCAGGCTTCACGAACTTTGAATACTGTTGCATAGAAGTTAAGTTTGTAAGTTAAGAGGGGAAATAAACAAAGAAGACAATACTACGTTTGTACGTATAAGCAAATTAAGGCCAAAAAATAAAGTCCACTTAAGACTCGAAGAGTAAGACTTTTTTCAGACCTGAAATGTATAGTTAGTTTTTTTTGTATCTTTAACAAATTTGTTTTCTAGTTATTCAAGGAAAAGACTTATCAACTAACCTGATCAAGTACCATACCAATATCTCGCCCCTTTTCTCCTGTGTCACGCCTTATCCTCCTTGCGAGGCGCACATCAGCATCTGCACTGAAAGTCAGAATGGTAAATACTGATAGATGAGTATACAAACTTGATTATATCAAACTAACTAACTAATAATAAAGTATGCAGTTTTAACAAATTTAGGAGTTCACATCAAACAAAAGAGCGAGCATAACTTGTCCTAAAACATTAAATTAAAATGAAACATGCAGTGGTCACTGAAGAACATGAATAGTAAAAAGCACCACGAGCAATAGTTGATGTTATTTCTTTTTGACAAAAAAATAAACCCCACCCTCTATACATCACACATATAAGAATGTTTCAACCTTACAAAATCTGGGCATGTAAGCTTCTTTCATGTGATCTCATGTAAATACATAACATATCAAAATCTCATACATACGAACATAACTGTATTCTACGGCCACCACGCCATGTAATATGAATGTTAAGAAGAAAGAAAACATGTTCTTATTCAACTTCGGATACTTGATTTTATCTACTAATCTAGCAAAATAATCCAAGGAATGACAAATGCAATGACTCTTACTCCTGGTTTGTTTTTGACTGAAATTAGAAAGCAGTTGATGAAGATATAAGGCTTTTAATGGACAGTAGAAAAGAAGCATAGGATCATAGAGATAAACTGGATGAGGAAAAAAAGAATATCTTAATGATTGAGATAAAGTTATGTAAGGAGTGTATAGAACCTGTATCAACAAAGATCTTCATGTTCATCATTTCACGTACACGAGGGTCATGAAAAATGAGTATGCCTTCCAAAATTATGACATCCGAAGGATTCACCTGCCAAAGGTTTCATCATTTGACTTATGTAATATGCTTCATTAGAGTACAGTTCACCACAAAGAACACGAAGCAGTGGACTAACTGAATTTTATTTTTTGCAGCATAATTAATGAGGACAACACAGAGAAGGAAGGTAAACACTAGCAGGTATTATAATTTGATGTTTATTAAGCAACACAAAGACAATGAGGTTTCTGTCATACACCGCTGGTTAAAGACAGCAGGAATGTCACTGGACTCTGTAAGGATATTCTTTCAAGTTTCAACAGAATAAAACAGAGGAAGTATAGATCACACTTTGAGCAATGTTTCATTTTACGACTCTAAAAGCTCTTTGCATTAAAGCTAAAATATCTCATCATTTTTGCAGCAAAAATACAAGTATATTTGGAAATATTTGTTCAGTCCTTTAGTTAGAACTGAACACTTTCTTTAATTTATATATTCAGAAATGACTTATACATGCTTTTACTATACCTCTATGTGATAGCAACATTAATATTCTTTCTTTCTATCTACAAAAATGCCGAAATAATGTCACGCAAACATGTAATATGGTTACTTGAAAAGAATGTGATGATGTGTGCAAATAAAATGTTATTAATATATATTATTACATAACTATGAAAAAGAATATTTGATGCTATTAATACCTTAGATTTACAATTGAAGTGAAGAGGACAAAAGAGAAAAACCAGGATAAAGATATGAAAAGACACGTTGATAAAAAAACAACTGCATTCATGCACTTTGAATGATAAAGCTACAAAAATAAACTTTTAGCCCTTTCCGAGCAATTATATAAAAACTTACCCTTCGAGATATGCTGTTCTTGTAACTCCTGAAGTCATATTTTGGTATATCCACCGTTTTTCCATGCTTTAACATCTCTACAGTTGATAATAACTTCTCATTATCAAAAGCATCTGGAAAAACAAATAAAGGAGTACCATAAGAAGCATGAAATCAAATCTGGTTTAGAATAGTAACTCAAATTAGTCCACAAAAAATGATTATCGCTAAAGCCAAATGCCAAAATGCCAAAGTTTTACAATAAGAGAGAGAGAAAGAGAGGAGTAAGGAGTTCCTCTTAAGGATTTGAGGTAGCAATGATGCTTGTCTATCACAAAGAAGATACATTATCCCTTTTTATTTAAAAATTTACTATGAAAAAATAGACGTTAAAGTAGCAATACTTGCCAGGATGATCGAAGTTGTACTCATGAACCCTTGTAAGTTCTTCAGGAGTCAAACTATGATAGAACGAGTCCTGCAAACAAACCCATAGATACCTATCAGTTAGATAAACATATATTGTGTGATCATAATATGCTAGAGCAGGGCATAATGTAGACCAAAATATGATATTATCCAAACAGTGTTTCGCATACTCTATAAAATTATATTAATATTGTCAGCAAAGAAAACAATACCTGGTTCACAAGCACAACACGCTGATCATGAAGCTGCTCAATAATCATGTCACATACTGTTGTTTTCCCTGAAGCTGCACCTCCAGCAACCCCTGGTTGTTGATGGAAATATTTGATAATGAAAACACATCACCATGAAATATATGACAATCATAACCCTTGCAAAATTAAAAAAGATGCATACAATTCATAGACATGCATTTTATATGACAAAAGTCTATGATTTTGAACATCAATTTAATAAATTTAAACAGCCAATACTCAACTAAACAAAATCTTGTTTAATATGGCATTCTTGTTTTGGCTGAAACTATAGAAGTAATCAAGTGATTTGAAGGTGTTCTTGCTACCATACATACCAATGATAAAAGGCTGCTTGTGTACATTTTCATTGACCGAAGTTGTTGCCTGCCTCACCATTGAGTTTATTGCCTGCATCCCATCCATATGAAATCCAGAAAAATGTACTCCTGATGAAGGCTCTATCATATACTCTACTGGTGTAGACCCCATTTGCGATTATAACCTGCAATGCGAAAATGAGCATTCAACTATCCAGATTATATACTATAATACTAACATTAAAGAAACATCAACAACTGCTTGAATTCAATATTCTTCTACTGAAACTAATACAACTATCAATTTGCATTTCATAATCCTATGTTTAAATGATCAAGTTTGCTACAGTTGTAGGCATCTGTAATCTCCAATTAAGATCTGCATCTATGATAAACTAACAACTACAGATCAAACAAGATTCAAAGATTAAATGAATGAACCAAAACTTAAAACAACTTGATAATCATTCATCATCTTCAACAATCTTCCCATCCCACATTAATCAACAACATCAAATCCATACACTCCCATCTTTCAAATCAATCCCAACCCAACTGATCTTAAATCAAGCACGATCTTTGAACAGTTTTAACAACCCAACAACAATTGCATTATCTTTGTTCAAGATCATAATGTTAAACAGCTCAAAAATTAAACTTTTTGGGATCAAAACATGCAGGAAACAAACAGAAACATGAAAATGCAAGATACAGGCCCACACAGCATACACTTACAAGATTGAATAATGTGGGGATTCTTGAATATAACTTGAAATTACGATTAGATTCTTCAAAGATTCGAATTGGGTGTTATTATTTGTTTTCAAGATTTGATTTGAAAGTGGAGAAGAGAGGAATAGAAAACGAAATCATTACCCTTTCGGCTGAATAAATATGAAAGGTTTAGCAGCGTATGGGACTATGGGAGTGTGTACAAGGGCAAAAATGGAAAACAGACGTTGGAAAAAAGGGCCTGAAGGTGAAGATAATTACAATGAGAACCTAACGATTTTTTAAAATAAAAAATTGTGATACATATGTAGCTATCAATTTGATATAAAAGACCGGGTGTCCATGGTCAGTTTTGGTTTGAAACCGAAATTAAAAACCAATATTTTGGTTTTTAGGTAATTAAAATTCTTCGGTTTCGATTTTTTCGGATTTTGGTTTTCGGTTTTAACTTCGGTTTCGGTTTGGTTTTTGGTTTCTTTCGGTTTTACTATTTGTGTTTCAAGTTTTAGAATTATTTTTTTTAAGTAATGATTTTAAGCCAAAAACTTTGGCTTTACCTTAATTTGTTGATCTCTAAATATAATCTATATATTTTTATAATTTAGTTGACATTAAAATTAAATGCAATACACAAAATGTAATAACAATATATTTAATAAAATATTTTAAGCTATCAATTCAAATAAAAAAAATTATATTATTATTGAAGCCTAAATATTTAATCCCTTTTAGATAAGACAAATTAAATAAGTAATTAGTAGATTAATAATTTTTATAAGTATATGATTACACCTTTAAATTTACAAATTTACAACCTAACATTTAGATTTGACTAGAATAATTGGGTTCCAAAAAAGATAAACCTTCTGACATGGAGAGCAGAATTTGAGCGCATTTGTTCAATGAAATCTCTTGCCGATAGAAATATTAACATTAGTGTTACTAATTGTTTTTTCTGTGGTGATTATGTCGAGACTACAGTTCATATATTGACGAGTTGCAAGTTTGCTCATTCACTTTGGAACTTATTTAAGTTTGGTGCAATATTCCATGCTTCTATGGCTTTGATGTTAGAGATTTGCTGCAAATACATAAGCATGTATTGGTTGTTTAGAAAAAAGGTGAAAACTAAATCATTCTATTATGCTAACGACAATTTGGTGTATCTGGAAATCCCGTAATGATGTTGCCTCTAATAAAGTACTACCAATGAAAAACCGGGTTAGCTACTTACTAGTCATTGTTTAATAAAAATTTATTTCATTGGCGTAGGTTTTGAGATATTTAGTATGGTGCCTTGAGCCTTGTATTCTTTACTCTATTTGCTTCTGTATCATTAGCTTAGCTACTTACTAGTCATTGTTTAATAAAAATTTATTTCATTGGCCGTTTGAAAAAAAGTTTGTGTTTCAATCTACTTCATAATAAACGATTACAAGATTAGACATTTGTCACCATCACATTACACATCCCAAAAGTTTTCCCGCGTAAAACCATACATCTGTTTACCTATGACACATAAATCTTTTGACACATATATCATGACCTGTCATTCCCACTTCCAAATCCAAATGTCTAAAACCCTAAATCAGAATACATCCTGCCTTTCCCTCTATGCTCTATCACATTATTCTCCATTGACCGTTGGCATATCATGCCGCACCTCCGGAGCCTCATGATTCTCTTGAGCCGCCCATCGTCAGTGGTAGTAAATATGGTTTTCGATTAATAGAGTTGTTTTAGTTAGCTATTATTCGTAAGAGTCCATCAAAACACATGTGTATTATTATTATAATTATTCAACCTTGTAATAAACGAGGTTTTACCCTAGTAACTTATATATTATCATGAAAAGTTAACTTTGAATGAATTCGCATCGAATCTTAAGTAAAAATAAGTACGTCGCAATGTTACATTCGATATTTTATAAATCTTCGTATTTTAAAACTTATGAGAAAACAATTGAGTGTTTCACGCATCACAACATGGTTGATTACAAGATAAAAGTATAGGCGATCACCAGTAGGTTTATTAAAGTGAGGAGTCATATTATAACTTAGAATGATTTCATGCTAAATGACTTGTGCTTTGTTCTTAATGCATTTGTAAATACTATTACTCTTATTTAAATGTATATTCATATATTACTCTTATTACTCATATATATA
>BJCM01038882.1:0-12396 GCA_018326385.1 Flaveria bidentis | reverse complement strand
AATGAGCATGATAAGAAACTCAGAGCTGTGCGGGCAAGCAATGATTGCATATTTGCAACAAAAAGGTTTCCCAGAAGTTGCCCTCCATTTTGTGAAGGATGAGAGAACCCGTTTCAACTTAGCACTTGAAAGTGGAAACATACAGATAGCTGTTGCTTCTGCTAAAGAGATTGATGAGAAAGATCACTGGTATAGGTTAGGGGTTGAGGCCCTTCGTCAGGGTAATTCTGGTATTGTTGAATATGCATATCAGAGGACGAAGAACTTTGAGAGGTTATCATTTCTGTATCTGATAACAGGAAATTTGGATAAGTTGTCTAAAATGATGAAAATTGCTGAGGTGAAAAATGACGTAATGGGGCAGTTTCATAATGCTTTGTATTTGGGTGATGTTCAAGAGCGAATCAAGATTTTGGTCAATGCTGGTCATCTACCACTAGCATATGCTACAGCTAAGACCCATGGGTTGAATGATATCGCTGAAGAACTTGCTGATAAACTTAATGGTAATGTTCCTAATTTACCCAATGACAGGCCTAGTTCTCTTTTGATCCCCCCAACTCCTGTCTTGTGTGGTGGTGACTGGCCATTATTGAGGACCATGAAAGGGATATTTGAGGGTGGTCTTGATAATGCTGGAAAAGGTGGAAATGAAGAGTATGAAGATGCTGCTGATGCTGATTGGGGTGAGGAGTTGGATATTGTGGATGTAGAGAATATTCAAAATGGTGATATCAGCATGGTGCTGGATGATGAAGAAGCACATGGAGATGATGAAGAGGGAGGTTGGGATCTTGATGATCTTGAACTTCCTCCTGATGTTGAAACCCCAAAAACCGCCACCAGTTGTTCTTCGGTATTTGTGGCGCCCACAGCTGGTATGCCGGTGAGCCAAATTTGGGTGCAGAAATCATCTCTTGCTGCTGAGCATGCAGCAGCTGGAAACTTTGACACTGCCATGCGATTACTGAGCCGCCAGCTTGGAATTAAGAATTTCACACCATTGAAATCTTTGTTTATTGATCTTCACCTGGGAAGTCATTCTTACTTGCGTGCTTTCTCATCTGCTCCATTGATCTCATTGGCCATCGAGAGGGGCTGGAGTGAGTCAGCAAGTCCTAATGTCCGCGCCCCTCCGGCACTTGTGTTCAATTTCAGTCAGTTAGAAGAAAAACTTAAGGCTGGTTACAAAGCCACAACCACAGGGAAGTTTACTGAAGCTTTACGCCTGTTTTTAAGCATTCTCCATACCATCCCACTGATTGTTGTCGAGTCTAGAAGAGAAGTGGATGAAGTTAAAGAATTGATTATTATTGTGAAAGAATATGTTTTGGGCTTACAGATGGAACTTAAAAGGAGAGAATTGAAAGACAACCCGGTTCGCCAACAGGAACTGGCAGCTTATTTCACACATTGTAATCTTCAGCTACCACATTTGAGACTTGCTTTGATGAATGCTATGACCGTGTGCTACAAGGCTGGTAATCTGATCACAGCATCAAACTTTGCCCGGAGGCTTTTGGAGACCAACCCAACTGCAGAAAGTCAAACCAAAACTGCCCGTTCTGTTATGCAGGCTGCCGAGAGGAACATGAAAGATTCCACCCAGTTGAATTATGACTTTAGAAACCCATTTGTTGTTTGCGGGGCAACTTATGCTCCTATATACCGTGGACAGAAAGATGTATTATGCCCGTACTGCAATTCACACTTTGTTCTTTCCCGGGAGGGCCAGCTTTGTACTGTTTGTGATCTTGCTGTGGTCGGATCAGATGCTTCAGGCTTATTGTGTTCTCCAGCACAGATCAGATGATTCATTAAAGTTTTCTCACAATGTTGCCAGTCTCAGTTCTTTAGGTAATCTTCTTTTCGTGCTGGATTTATTCGTACAGTTTGTAGGGTTAATCTGCTTGGTTCTTTCAGATTGGGCCATTTACTTGCTACTATTTTGGTGATAGTGAACCTGAAGTAATAACTTGAGCCAATCATAGTTTGATGTTTATAGGCAATCTAGAACTAGAATTTGCTGTGCTTATTTCTGTACTGTGTTGCACATATACTGCCTTTTTGAAGATATTGATACAAATTTCATGTGTAATTTTGTATAGGAAAATGCTTTAAATTTATTATCATCAGAATAGTTTGCTTATAGATTATTTATAGTTTATTATATTAACTTTTGGGTACCTTTTTCATTTTAAAAAAATAATAATGGCAAATTGGATTTTAATAATTCAAACTATGACCTATTGGTCGATAATAATCCATATTAGCAGTTTGGCCGTCGCTAATTCCAACTTTTTTTTTTGTTAATCAGTCGTTGATTTACACTTAGTTGTCACTTGATTTTGCTCGTGATGATGATTGTGAATGAAATAGGAAACGTACAATGAAATGGAGTGAAATCAAGTGTAAATTAATGATGATTATGTTATTAGGATTGCCATTGGCAATGATAAAGAAAGTTGGGATAATTAATGGCCAAACTGCTAGCATAGATTATTATAAGTCAATGTAATTTGGATTATTAAATCCAGCCTATAAAGTATTGTAAAATCTTTAACAAAAATCTTTTAAGAAAAATTACATCCTGTCCTAAGTAGTGATGTCACTCTTGGTCTTTTTATTGGTGATCACAAATACGAGATTGATCTATAGCTCGTTGCTAGACTTAAAAGTACTTGACGTAGAGGTGGCAAACGGGGGAAGTCACAACGGGTCAGGTCGGGCTGTTCCCTAACACTTCTATTCCAGATTTTCTTTTGTAATAATCAACTAGAATGTCAAATATGATTAAAAAAATAGCATTTTAGTACTTTTATAATTGAATAAAATAAATGAGGTTAATGAGTTATCTAAACCAATTTCCCTGAGCCTTTCTTTAGTTCTAAATGGTTGACCCGTTAAAGATAAAACAATTCCTGGATCAACTCACTAATAAGTAACCGGGTCAAAATTGTCATCTCTACTTGATACTATTTGGCACAATGCACATAATAGTCTTTCTTGTTATTGGTTGACCGTGGTTTCTTATCTGACTTTTTTGCAGTTTAAACGTGTCTGGATTCCCGAGTAGAGTGGAAGATTTTGCGTCCGGTGTTTTATGCTGCAGTGTTATATCAGGGAGCCCATCACATTAAATTGTATATTAGATTTCGGATATGGATCTAGCTTGAGGTTCAATATTGAGATAATTTGAATTAATTTTGTTTTCTTGAAGTTTGTTGTAATTGGGTGTCGTTTAAAGGCGTGATGTAGCATGACATTCACAAAGCGGTGTTGGTTTGTGAATGGTGGTTGCATGTAGTCGTGTATGCAATAATTTCAGGACTTGTTTTATACAAAAGTATTTCATTCCCTGACATTTTGTTTCTAGCCTTCTGGGTATTATTTGGTCTTGGCTTATAAACATACTGTTTTGATCATAGCCGATAGGACTATAATCGTGTTGAACATAGACCTGAAAACAAGCTTAGCCAAGTTGGATTAATATTGGTTTAAGCTTGATTTGTAGAAATTTATAAGCTTGAGCTCTATTAGATTTGGGCACTAAGCAAGTCGAGTTCAAGTAGCTCCCTCAGCTCACTTACACTCTTTGCTGAATTATGGACGACCTAGGCCTGCTCAAGTTCTCGCTCGGTAGTTACATGTATGCTTTGACGCCACATTTTGAACAACCATTTTTGGTTTTCATTATTTACATTAGCTCATTCTCTTGATTTCTACCGGAATCTATTTAATGAAGGCGAACGAGAAGGGTTGGTCACTTGCTAGCATGAGGTAGAAGTTAATGATTCATTTGCGTGTGGCATATAGGGGGGAGTTATTTTATCTAGTTGTGATCATTTCTAATATAGACATGTTAACAAAACACAAAGCGACATGAGGTAAACCAGTTTGGATATGAGGTTAATATGTTTCGTTTTAAGCAGGTTCATACGTTTAACCTCTTATAACTTGTTTAAACATGTTTATATTTTTCTATTTGTTAAAAAAATAATATATATGCTTGAGTAAACATTAATCCTTGTTGGCACATTCAATTTTCATTATTCAACTCTTCGATAGAGGAAGATGTAGTCATGAAACATGGTTCACAAATATTTGATCAATGAACATCATCATAGTATGTTATGTATTAATTAATAAAGAATTTTATGGGCTTTTGTTTTAAATATGTTAAGGATTATGTATTAATTAAGATTTTTATGGACTTTTTGATAACTTTCATTAAGTGATATATATCATGTCCCTAAACAGGTCATATCATTTAACTTGTTTCTAAACACGTTTTGTTTGTGTTTGAAAAAATGAACAATTAGTGTTCGTGTCCTGTTCGTGTCAGACACCTCTAATAATCATGTCTTATCATGTCGTGTCTAACATGTTTTATCATCCTGGCTTTTCTTCCTTCATTATTCACAATGTTCATTGTCTTTCTTCTTTGCATGTTCCATAGGTTGAACTCTATCCCTCTTATGGTTGGTTTCCTATAAGCTTTTTTAGGGCCATGCATCATGATTCTTCCGCACTATATCTGGTTGATCAGAGTAGTTGTATCATCGTCCATAGCCTCCACTACTACATCCCATACCACATCCCGTGTGTGCACCTCCACCTCTCGTGTCACGTTGCGTGACTCCACTGCACTTTAATTAAGGCAACAATCTACAAACATTAACTAGATGATTGATAATGTTTCAACAGTATAATAACTACATCATATACAAATTAATTACATAGATTGGGACTAGGATGGGAAACATGTGATGGTCCAGTGCTGGAAGTACCGACTTCAACATGTTGGAAGTACCAATCTCGTTTGATACTTCCAACACCCACAAATGTGCCCTTCTTATTGCTTTTAACAATCCGACGTTTGTGGGTCATCAAACATGTGACAAGATCGGTGTCAACATATTTATCATGGTATCATTTAGTACTCCTCTCATGTGGGTTACATAATCAAAAAGCGTATTATTTTATGAAATATCATATCATAACTTCTATTAATATAATATATTTATTATAATTGTATTAATTAACAAGTATCCTAACATATGCTAAAAACTAACAATACACTAACACTAAAAAATAAGTCATTAAGTAAAGAAAGATACTACTTTTGAATGAAAACATACCAATATTTCACATGCCTTGGGATAAACAAACTGTTGGACCATAAAAGAATCATGCTTGCTATATATACGTTGATTGGTATGTTGATCTCTTTAAAAGAAATAACACAAGGTAAGTCACATGTAGATGGATGTATGAGATTTGTATATGCAAGAAGATTGTTGATATTCTTCTAAGGCAAGTTACCTATGGGTAGTATATTCCACATACATATGACCAATTGTATGTGTAAATTTTGTTTAACTCCCATCACATGCGGATGAGTTAATCCATAGCGGGTGAAGTAATGTTAGTTATGAGTGAAGCTTTCTGAGATGCGGGTGACACTAAAGCTTAGATGCAAATGACTTATTTAGATATGGATGAAGAAACTATTATCCGATATGATAACTTTTTCCAAGGCAAATCACATTTGGATGAACAACATCAACTATGGATGAACAAGAGATTCAGATATGGTTACCTAAGTGTTTTCCTACAGATGAACACATCTAAATATGAATGAACAAAGTCAGCTTTGGCTGTAAAACTTGTACGTTGTTAAGATGTAATCTAAATAGAATGTCAGGGTACTTTGTCTTATATCAAACATATATTGGAGCCTATTTATTGGAAGTTATGCCTAGTAATATGAAGTTATGATTTGCATTCTCCAACCCTTACAACCCTAATTTGCCTTTATTAGCAATATGATATAGGAATGTACGAGTTTTATGAGTATATGCTTGTATGTTCATTGATGGGTGTGAAATGGGTATGTATATTTTGATAAAAAGATTTTATAACATATTCAGTTATAATTGGTTATTACTTATACTAACTACACACACAAAAGATAAGTGTACCTGTCATATGGTAATATAGTGTTAGTAAGAATTGAGTATCAATCAACGTACATACCAAGCCTACTCAACCACCTTTTTAATTGACTATGAATATGTGTTTTGTTTTGAGAAAATGATAAGTTGTATTTGATTTAACCAAATTTTTATAGTTTTTTAAATAATAATCAAATATAAAAGTAAAAGTAAAATTGAGACTTGTAGGTTTTAAACAATGAATTATGAATATTATCTTAATTTGGATTACACTTATGTAACTGTGATGAATGGTATAGTGTGAAGATATGAGTTAAGATAGTTATGTTAATGTTTATAAACCGAGCCAATGCGTAGTTCTCATCTGCAAGCTCCATATTGACAAAGAAAGATGCATTGAGTCACTTATAACGCTAACCTCCAAGCCACTAGTGATGTTGTAATACTCGTGCACCCTTTCAACATACGATTTCTGAAAACATAACTTAATATTAGAAAAGGAGTTGATCAAGTTTTTTTAACATACCATTAATTTTAGAAAACCGTAATAATTACTATAGATTTCTCAGGCTAATAAAAGGGAACCAACAAATGATCAAAAAGTTAAGTGATATGATTTCTAATAACTATTTCTAGTTCATTAGCCATGAATTTAGCATGAAGACCGGTTTTATGAATAAAAGTTAGTTCATATGTTTTTCAACCTTGTATGATATTCACAATTACAAATCATAAGTTATAACTTCCTGTTCACATGTAGATGCTACCCATTAAAAGTTTACCCAAGATTACCATAACATTAACATAACATGAATCACACCATTAGTTTCTTACAAATTACATAAGGTTCATCCAATTAGGATGATAATAAAATCTTAGCTTGTAATGAGTTTAAACATGACAACAAACAAGATAGAACTATAGAAGATAAATATAAAATCATTATTGAAATGGAACAATCAAACTAGTGATCCACACTTGATGATGTTTAGACAATCTCGAGTTTCTTCTAAGTGGTGCATGCACCTTTGGAGCTTCCCGATGGTCTTCAAGTGTTGATTCTCAAAGGAATTCAGTAGAGTAACCCTTCACCCAAAAGCTTTCCACAATATTGCATTTGAGCATCTATTTATAGGTTTTCTAGAGTTTTTAAGCACGATCCCGTGCTAGTAGAATGTTTATGAAAGTTGGTCGGTTTATACGTGTAGGTTTTGTCTAGCATGACCCCGTGTTCAATGGGGCACAACTTCGTGTTCATAGTGGGGCACACGCACGTGCCTCATGGGGCACGACCCCATTCCCGGAATGCTTACAACTGGTTAATCATTTAAAACATATATTTTACACTTACAATTAATAAGACCATTGCAACGAAATAATTTAAAATCATTTCATATATTCATAACTGTTTTTGCAAAATAATACATCATTGTTAAGTTACAAAATATCATAGTTTGTATTACATCACAAAAACATATTGTAATATGAAATGGATGCCATCCAAAATAATCCAAGTAGTTGCCCCGTGCCATCCTCAGCAATATTCGCCAGCCAACTGGAAACATATAAAGTCAGCGTTGCTGAGTGAGTTCTAGCTTTATAAAGTAAAATACTTTTCTTTAGTGTAAAACCATTCTTTACTTTCATACGCGATCATACAACATAAGTACACATAGATAGTATCATTATTATATTCCATTAACATTCATTATTCGTCTTTCGTTCTTTCTTTTCGGACCAATATCATTAGCTATATCCCAAGCGTAGGCACAAAGCGGGTACTGGGCCGAAGTTTATTAGACTTCCATAACGCACATAGCCTAGCACCAGTACCGGGGCAAGCGACAAGGATCCTATACATAATTTTACCCCAAACATAGGCACACAACGGGTACTGGGCCGAAGTTTATCAGACTTCCATAACGCACATAGCCTGGTACCGTACCGGGGTAAGCATCCAAGATCAATTCTGTAAGTTATACATTTGGCCAGTCACAAAGACTAGACCCCTGTGTGTATCCTTACGGGTTAACTAAACCACACACAATTGAGCTAATGATATTTTTGAGTCATGCACCTCCTTACATTTGCTTGCAAGCCTTTCCAATTCATCATTCATTAATGCATGCATTCTTTCATACTTTACGTTCCTCTTTCCATTATCTTTCGCTTTACGTTACATAATACTTCCTATTTAATTTCATGATCATAGCACGTAAAGTCACGAAAAATAAACATATAAAATAAGGAACATAAACATAGCCATACATAACATAGCATCATCACACATCATCATGCATGCCACATATCATAACATCAACCATCACAACACATATGACATGATAAAGTCAACTTACATTACCCCCGAGAATATCCCAAGTCAAAGCCTACACTTTACATTTTCCCAAAATTTTAGAAAAATATTCTAAGGCGTAGGTGCATGAGCACTATACAGGCGCATGGCCTTCTCGGCGCATGGGAAGCTTCTAGGCGCATGGGCACTATTGGGGCGCATGGCCAAACACTTAGTCATTCTAGGAATTTCTAGGCCCATGGGCACTATGCAAGCGCATGGGCTTTGGGCGCATGGGACTATACTTGGGAAAATTCGACCGTTAAACGGATGGGCCAATCCAAGCACATGGGCAACGAACGAACTCACACTATTATCATCATAATTCAGTCCCAATTCAACATACTTCATGTTCTAAGCCTAGTTCTAGCATTCTAAGCAATAAAACATGAACATAACACAATCATAACAACCTAATCACCCAAATCAAAACCCATCCATATTCACATATACACATTCATACGGGTACAAAACCCACCTTAATAAAAACATTCAAACATGCATTTGTAGCCCTAAAATTAGTAAAAAAAGGGTTCCAGAACTCACCTTTGACAACCTTCGGGTATGACTTCTTCAAACCCGTTTGCAATTGAGTTCAAACACCTAGAAACCCACCAAAAACACACACCCAAACACACATAAACACACATAAGCATATAACCGAGGCATAGGCTAGTCAAGAACAACTTAAAACCAAGAATTCTTACCTTAAATTCGAATTCCCTTCTTCTTTATTTAGAAATCCGAATTCTGCTCTTTCTCTCTCTAGAAAATCTGGTGAAAAGGAATGTGCAAAGAAGTGTCGGCAGCCATGTTGCTTTATCTACCAATTTTTATACTTTTGTCCTTTTTGACACATTTAGCCCCTCTACTTGGGTTGAATTGTGTTTCTTTTGCACATTTATTCTTTCTTTCTCGTTTTTTAAAATTTTCTGGGTGTTACAAGTCTACCCCCCTTATATAGGTTTCATCTCTGAAACCTGTTATTCCTCAAACAAATAGGGGTAATGTTGCCTCATCTCTTCTTCAATCTCCCATGTAGACTCGAATCCCTTCCTGTGTTTCCACTATACACGCAGAAGGGGAACTACTTTATTCCTTAACTTCTTCTCCTTACGATCAATGATCACCACTGGTTGCTCCACATAATTGAGCCTTTCATCAACTTCAATGTCCTCTAGTGGTACAACCATGACTTCATCAGCCAAACACTTTCTCAGATGAGATACATGGAATGTCAGATGAATTCCACTTAGCTCATCTGCTAATTCCAACCTATAGGCCCCTCTCCTACTCGAGTAATGATTCGGAAAGGCCCTATGTATCTTGGGCTCAACTTGCCCCGCTTCTTGAACCGAATGATTCCCTTCCAAGGTGAGACTTTCAACATAACTCTATCACCCACCTGGAACTCAATCGGTCTACATCTCTTATCGGCATACGACTTCTGTCTATCTTTGGCTATCGTCATGAAGGCTTTGATCTTTTCAAGCTTCTCAATCGTAGTCTCAATCACCTCAATACTTCTGGACTCCTTCTGTCCAATATCACCCCAACAAACGGAGGTTCTACATCTCCTACTGTATAGCATCTCATAAGGGGGCATACCAATGCTAGCATGATAACTGTTATTGTATGAGAACTCAGCTAACAGTAAGTGGTCATCCCAACTTCCTCTAAAATCAATGACGCATGCCCGAAGCATATCTTCTAGCGTCTATATCGTCCTCTCCGACTGACCATCCGTCTGTGGGTGATAAGTCGTGCTAATGTGTAACCTCATCCCCATCGCATCATGGAATTTCTTCCAAAATTTAGATGTAAACCAAGTGTCACGATCAGAAACAATAGACATTGGCACACCATGACAAGTCACAGTCTCCTTTATGAATAGATCCGCCAACCTCTCGGATGAATATGTCTCACGGATCGGTAGGAAGTGAGCACTCTTCGTCAAACGATCAACTATCACCCATATGGCATCATACCCTTTTGCAGTACACGGTAACTTCGTGATAAAGTCCATGGTGATATGTTCCCACTTCCACTCCGGTATATCCAACGATTGGATCTTCCCGTATGGCTTTTGATGCTCGGCCTTCACTTCCAAGCAAGTAAGGCACTTACTCACATACTTCGCTACATCCCGCTTCATACCCGACCGCCAATAATCCTTCTTCACATCCTGATACATCTTTGTAGCACCGGGATGAATAGAGTATCGAGTCTTTTGAGCTTTATCCATTATCTTACCACATAAATCCTCATAACAAGGAATCCACGTCCGCCCAAATCAGGTTCTAACACCATGAGTGTTTTCACCCAACTTCGAGACCATAACTTTCATTCTTTCAGAGTTAAGATAATCTTCCTTTAATGCCTTATCTTGAAACTCCCTGACCTGCTTCATCATGTTAGAAGTCATCACTAACTGATAAGCCTATACTCGAATCGGTTCAAGCCTCTCTTTTTGGCTAAGGGCGTTGATAGTTGGGATATTATATATATTTTGATAAAGATTTATCGCACAGATTCAGTTTTAATTGGTTATTATAATACTAAACCACACACACAAAAGGCAAGTGTACCTATCGTGTGGTAATATAGTGTTGGTAAGAACCGAGTATCAATACATGGACACACCTAGTCTACTCAATAAACTTGACGTTTGACTATCAGATTTGGTTTTTGTTAAAAAAAATGATAAGTTGCATTGGAAAGATTTTTTAGGGTTTAAAAACAATGATAAAAATAAAGTAACTAAGATTTGAAGCGTTTGGATTTAAAGCCAGGGAATACAAGTTATCATCCTAATTAGACTCCACTTATGTAACCGTGATGAATTGGTGGTGTGATTTAAAGATATGGATTAATGTAATTATGTTAATGTTTATAAAGATGAGTTGGTGCGATTTCTCGTCTATCCTGCTGCTGTAGTGACTAGGATCACGTCATGTTGAGTTTTACTGCTTAGATCAAAGCCCTAGTAATGTAGGTAAATCTTTTGTGACCTATTTGACAATTGATTTCTGAAAACATAACTTAATGTTAAAAAGAGAGTTGATCAAGTTCCTTCCTAACATGTGACACCCTACACATATCCCACATCGACCGTGGACAGGAGAGATTCCTAGTTCATAAAGAATGTCTGGCCTCTAATATCAACAACGCGTTTTGGGTGTATTGGCTGTGGATGAGAGGAGAATTCCACAGTTAAGCGTGCTTAGGTGGGAGCAATCCAGGGATGGGTGATCTCCCTGGGAATTTTTCACCCTGGTAACCAAAAGCAAATCCGTGAGCTTTTCGTGGGCAAAACGAACAATATTGTTGATGCGAAGGGCCGGGTGTTACAGAATGGTATCAGAGCCATTCCTGTGCCGTTCGGGGTGTGGGACATACCTCACCAAGGATGGTGACTTCTCGGGCTCATCGAGGACGATGAGTCCAAACAAGGGGTGCTTATGACACCCTACACATATCCCACATCGGCCGTGGACAGGAGAGATTCCTGGTTCATAAGGAATGTCTGGCCTCTAAAATCAACAACGCGTTTTGGGCGTATTGGCTGTGGATGAGAGGAGAACTCCATAGTTAAGCGTGCTCAGGTGGGAGAAATCCAGGGATGGGTGGGTGACCTCCCTGGGAAGTTTTCACCCGGGCAACCAAAGGCAAATCCGTGAGCTCCTAATGGGCAAAGCGGACAATATTATTAGTGTGAGAGACCGGGTGTTACATAACATACCATTAATTTTAGAAAACCATAACAATTACTGAAGATTTCTCAAACTAATAAAAGTGAACCCGCAAATGATCAGAAAGTTAAAGTGATATATATGGTTTTCAACCTTGTATGACAATCATAATCACAAACCATAATTTTATAACTTCCCGTTCAAATGTAGATGTTACCCATCAATAGTTTTCCCAAGACCACCATAACATTAACCTAATATTTATCACACCATTAGTTCATCACAAATTACATAAGTTTCATCTGATTAGGATGATAAAAAGAGTTTAGCTCATAATGAGCTTGAACATAACAACAAATAACAAAGAAGATAGATATGTAATCATCGGTGAAAT
>BJCM01038839.1:618-22895 GCA_018326385.1 Flaveria bidentis | reverse complement strand
TTTAAAGCAAAACACGAAACTAATTTATCTTTTAATATGTGTTTGTAGTGTTAATAAGATATATACCTTGAATAAGCATAATTTAAAGCTTGAATCGTAAACGAACCAGTAAATAAGGTTTTTTAAGAAAAACAAATAAACTGTTTTTTTTAAATCTGGTCCAACCACATGTTTCACCGATTCAACTATTTGACCCATAACTAGTCTAGTTCAAAATGAAGCTTCAAATGTACTTAAAATGGACTCTTTATCTAACCATATTTTACTCGACTTGTTCTCAAACCGGCTAAATGGGTAAATAAATCTTTTTGAGCTAACAAAAATAAATATTTAACATATTATAGTTATAAAAATACCCATTTTGACCCCTTCCAAAATGTTTTTTTTAATATCATAAAATGTAAATTTTATGTCTTTAGACTAAATTTAAACTGTTAATTCTTATCACTAAAATTTTATAATTGCAGGTGTATTTTATTGTGGAGCACCAGCACCAGTCAAAGAGCTCAGACAACTTGCTTCAGATTTTTCCCACAAGACTGACACCAAATTTGACTTTCACAAGGAAAATTTCTAGTATTTATAAAATATTGCTAAATGAATTTATTTAAATTGTTTTAAAATTGTATGTATGATCCAATTTGGGCCCAATAACTCGTGACCATGAGTCCATTACGATAACGGGTGCATTAGTACATACGGCCCAATAAGAGTAACTCGTGATTCGTGACCATTAGAGGATGATATAGCTAAGGATTAGTTTGTTTGGTTTATTACATTTCACCATTGATTTTCATAGATGAAAGATTCTTTGTACACTTGCAATATGTGTAATGAACTAGTTGATCAATCATGTAACTTAGAGCTGAAACAAAGCTAAGTATTATGATTTTTAGAAGGTTATTTGAATATTATCGAATAGAAACCAAAACATCTAAGAATGACATTAAAGGTCTTTATGATCTAAGAATGAAAAAATTAAAGGTGAAATCAGGGTTTAAGACTAGGGAATTTAATTCTGAATGCCAGATACTGTCTTTATGGACCCTGTAATTAGTGAGGAATCAAAATTTATGTCAATTTGAAGTTCTTTTCTTGTTCACTTTCCCATATTAAGGTTTTAATCTTGATGAGATCGTTTGTATGTGTGAAATCGATTAAATTTTGAATTGTTTTATTGTAGTGTTATAACTCATTTTAAAAAATATAGTTAAATTCATTAAGGGTTTTATTATATTTATTTGTTTTATGGTTTTATTACAAAGTTAAGCTTTGACATCTCTTTAAACTAAAAATGATGATTTCATAGGTTTTCAAATAATATGAAGCAAAGTTAGTTACACGATGTCATATTAGTGATACTTTAAAAGACATAATGAAAACACTCAATGTATTGAGTACAAGTACTTAATGCATTGAGTGTTGATTACATCAGAGATCATTTTTATATATAAAATTAAAGTTCGATGTTAATTTAACGCCTTTCAAGTTTTTGAATTACCACTTTTAACCACCTAAGTTTTTTTTATAAAACTAAGAGAAACGTCACTTTGACCCTCTCAAGCTTCTAAAGCTTCAAGTTTATCTATCGTACATTTTTACTTAAAAATAATAATTTTTTACAATCGATCTAAATTCGAGTTCGTCTACGATATGACGTAAATTTTGTCGAAAACGAAATTGGTCAAATATAAAATGTTACATGCTGATTTTTATGTGTGCTTTAAGTTGGTATACGTTTTGACGTAGATTGTGTTTTGAAAACGAGTGATGTCAAATATAATATGTTTTCGTTCACCAAATAAATTTGAGTAACTCTATATTTTGACGTAAATTAAGTTCGGAAACAAGTCGATACAATAGTAGTCTATACATTATCACGTCGCGTATGGTGGCGGCGCAATGGCACGGGTGTAGTTACTAGTTTAATTACAAATACGAAATTTACATTTTGAAATTATAAAAATTCAATATACCTTTATCAACCAACCGTCCTAACCCAGGTGGTGCAATGTCAATATAGCAATCTTTATATGTTTTTTTAAAATAATATCAACCCTCTACCACAATTCCTTTTTAGATTTTACTATTAAACGAGAAAATATGTCCACGCTTCGCGACGGAATGCGTACTTTAATTGGTTCAGGATGTGACATTAACGTGGCAAAGCAACGAAAGAAATGTGGTTAAATACATTAAGGAAATCTACTAAGTTATGACGACTTGTTTATGGAGATCAAAATAAAGATAATTGAGAGTTATATAACCATATTATTATTTTTCAGTCAGCTGCTCGGCTGATTAATTTTTCATGGTATCAGCACGTCAATCTCATTCGATATAACTCACGATACCTAAAATATATTTTATTTTGAGAACTACCCCGTTTATAAAAATTATACCAAAAGTTAAGGAAAAAATTAAACAAACAAACAAAAATTATTAAGGAAGAATCAAGATATATATGCTACATGAGGTAAACGTACAACTTTTAATAACTTGAGGGGGTTTAAGTGACATTTATAAAGTTAAGAAGTTATTTTTAACATTTCCAAAGTTGCAAAGTTAAAAATTGAAATATGATTTCACAAAGTTGAAAGGATGAAAGTGTTGATGGCAAATGTGACCAACCTTTACTTTTAAGAGTAGTAATAAATGTTATTTTGTTGTTAGCATTGTCTAGAGTTTTAATTGTTTATAGTACAATTTGGGATGTAGACGAGCCGAGCCAAATCAAGGTGGGCTCGGGCTCGGGCACGGTTCATTAAAACAAGCTCAAAATGTTGAGTTCGGTTTCGGCTGGTATATAAACAAGTCAAGTCGGCTTACGAGCTAATTAATTTATTTTTTAATTTTCGTATATAAATAGTATATATAAAAATAATAATATTATTTACATGTTGTTTATCTTAATTCGTTGAAAACATTAATATAAAATTATTATTTCAAGAGGTATAATATCAAAATAGAAAGATGAATCAAATCAAAACTATATTTACAATTGAAAACTATAAAAACCATCACTATTTAATCATACAATTCATAATTGTTTGATTTTTTAATTATTTAAAGTATATTTAAGTAAACTTCAGCCTTATTTTTTTAAGTTATTATACATTTTTAATATAAACTACATGGAACATTGATGTGACGAAACGACTTACATATACGTAACTTGTATGAGGTACATATACGTAACGTTTAGTTGTACGATCGGGTAACATGTGCTTACATATGCATAACCTCCACATATATGTAACTATTAGTTGTACACTTTGTAACACGTACTTACATATATGTAACCCCTGGTTTTTATGGTTTTAATTCATAACATGATTTTCAAGAGATCCATCCCCTATCAAAATAATCATATATATATGGTAAATTTTAAATAGTATGTTCTAAATTTTAATATATCAGTTTTATAGAACTATAATTTGGATTTAAATTTTAATGAACTAATGAGCAAATAAATGAGCCAGCTAACGAGCCAAGCTGACCTTGGCTCAGGCTTGGCTCGTTTATAGCTCGACTCGTTTATTTCTTTTTTTATTGGTTTTTCTTTTTTTTTTCTTGCATTTAATTTTTTTTCTAGAAAATTTAATCCTCTTTTGTTTTTTTTATGCACCCTTCAGAACAATATACAAATTTGAATATCCCTTTGGTTTGAAACCCTCCCAAAGTACATAAACTTACATGTATAACAACCCTAACACGATACATGGGAACATACACAATACGTAACCTTATATGAATTACACATAATAGTTTAAATTTTAGTGCTCTTCATCTCTACTGCTATATAATACAAAACAAATGGGTAGATTGATAATTTTTGTTCTTGTAAGACACCTAAAACTGCTATTGAAACATATGGTACACGTGTTTTATGCAAGTGTTTTTAAACTGTCCATTTTAATAAATTTATTCTAATTAATACATGAGTTAATGTGTATGATAAAATTCACTATATTAAGTATTACCTTTATTTATAATAATTTATATTTAATATTATATTAATATGTTATTTATATTTTTACTATTTAAATTAAGTATTATATTATTAACTAAATACTATTTACCAAATATTTATATAACTACAACAATAATAATAACAACAACAACAACAACAACAACAATAATAATAATAATAATAATAGTTATTTACAAAATAAAAATAGTTTTATTAATAAGTAATAATATGTAACAATATACAAGTCATCAAACAAAACACATACAAGCTTTCAAAACTAATTCAAGATTTTGAATCTTATATCATTCTTTTTATAATCATCAAAATATGATGGCTTATGAAATCTAAATTTGTCGTTATGATGTGCTAAATTATATAAACGTTTTGATCATTTTTTTTAAAACAGAATAGTCAATATAATTTTTATTTATATATACGAATTGAATACTAACATACAAATAATCAAAATTAAATATGGTATATTTTAACAAATTGAGTACTTCATACACTAGTCTTAAAGAATAAGAAGGGGCTATTTGTTTTTGGTCTGACCCAGCTGATCGTGCTGACCCGGCTAACTCGGTCAACGGGTCAGCCGTTTGATATGCAAGAAGCTACAGCTGACCGGGTCCAAGGTAGCTGAACCAGACCTGATTTCGAAAAATGTTGACCTATCCATTTCAGCTGTCCGCGACCACCGACGCCCACCCCACCCCTCGCAGGTGCTTCCACCGACAGCGAACCCCCCTACGCGGCGACCCCCCGCGCGACGACCCCCCCGCGTGACAACCCCCCTGCGTGATTCCTCCTTGCGCGAGCACCGCCGAGCGCCTCCTCTGCGCGATTCCTCCTTGCGCGAGCACCGCCGAGCGCCTCCTCTGCGCGATTCCTCCCTGTCGGTGGTGGTGGTTGTGGTGGTGGAGTCCGGTGGTGGTCGGGAGGGGATGTAGAGATGGTGATGGTAGGGATTTTGTTTTTTTGATGGTTTTTTGTGTGTTAAAATAATTTATAAAATGAGTTATTATCATTTAGCAGAACCAGTCAAATACTGAATCAAACGTCAAATTTCTGTCCGATGTAGACTCAGTCAGAACTTCTGACTGGGTCAGCTTATGACTCAGTCAAATATTACTGAGTTAGTTTTATGAAACAGCCCCCGAAGTTGAGCCGGAGATACGCCCATACCATACGTCGATTGAGTAAAAAGTTGACACGATAAAAGTCAAAATTCGCATCAATTCGATTCAAAAGTCAAAACACACCGCTGCAAGCAAAACTACTGCCTATGAGGCTCTGACTCACTCACCACCGTCGTGTACAACCCCACCGGCAGCCATGTGGCCTGAAACTACCACCGCCACGTGTCCTCCGACGCCTCTCAGGCGGACACGTGTCCTCCATTCACCACTCATCATCACTCTCATTCACTCTACTCTCTTCATCTTCTGCATCTGTTGTTCGGTTGCAGAACACCAATCAACTACCACAGGAGCCTCTGCAAATCAGCGACTATGGTAATCTATATCTCCATTCACGTTTCATCCTCTATGTGTCTGTATACATCTATGTGTGTGTGTGTGTACGTCTGTCTGTTGATTCGTGAACTGAACTGTTGTGTTTTTTAGAATCGAATCGTGTGTTTTGGAATTCGTGTTTAGGGTTTCGATCGTTTTCATTGTTTTATTTGGGATTTTAGTTTCAATAAATCAAATTGAGGTTTGGGAGGTTTAAACTGGTGTAGAAATTAGAAGTAAACAGATTTGACTTTGTTAGTTAAGTAAACTGTAGTGGATTAGGGATTGCAGTTTCCGTTGTTGCGAAATCAGCATAGTGATTTTTGCAATGCTTAGTGTCACTAAATTGATCTGTCGTGTGATGCCGAACTCTAGCTCTGTTAGTTTAAACTGTCGTGCTCGACTTAGGCGCGCTTAATCTCGCTCGTCTCGGCTTGTTTACACCCGACTGTTGACCCAAAATTCCGTAAATGCACCTTTGTTGGTTAAAATCACCTTATTAGTGACAGTTTTGTGTCCTTGAATGCATGCATTGGAATTGACCAGCTTATAGTTGCTAGCTTATGGAACATACAATTAGATGCATTATGCATATTCCTACTCTTTTAACATTTGAACAGCAGGTGAGTACATATAATAATATCAGAAAAATGTTGTTCCAGAATGTTCCAAGTCTTTCTAGGGCCATTTTCTCCAGGTAATAAACCCATCTCGTAGGCTGCACAACTGTTGATTGCGTCCCGTTGCTACTGTATTATGTTCTTTTTAATGTTAATCTTCTAAATGTGCTCATTTTCTGACCAGGACAGTGCGAACCCCGAGTTTTCTAGACATGAAAAACGCTCGAAAAAGATTGATGATGCTTCGGGACTTGAACGTGGTTTTAGCATGTTGGATGCAGATTTCTTTAATGACAGTAAGGTACATGATAAGCTGGATTGCTAAACAGCTTGTACTTGTAGTTTTCATGTGTAATAACTTCCAAAAAATTCTCAGGCTTAGCCCGTTTGACCTTGCTTCTGTAAAGGTGGCAATTCTTGACACCACACGTTAAGATATTAAGGGCAATTAGTGTTAGTGGCAAGTTGGTATTAGTGGATAGCTACTAGTCGGTTTACTTTATCTTGGTTGTAAATTCATTTAAGTCACCTGCGTAAGGTTGAGAAAGAAATCACAATTTCAAATCTTTATACTCTCCACGGAGATGACATAAAAATGATCAAGTTTTGGGTTCTCATGTTAAATTAGAGGGGTCGTTTTCGTGTTGATTTGTATAAGCCATTTAATTAAACAGATCGACCTGCCAACCCTTTTAAACCTTTTATTACAACCCTCCAACCCGTTTAACACGTTTACAACTTGATTGTAACATGCCATCACATCAAGCCATTTAGAGCCCCCAACAAGTCAACGTGTTTGACTAGTTTAGTGACTTTTAGATGAACAATTATCAAGCGTGTCTAGGTTAGGGTTGATGCGTTGGCACAAATTAATATACGTGCCTTACTGCCTTGTTCATGTTGAACGGTTAAACCCGTGAACCCACCAACTTGGCACACAATGGACAACCCCAATTGGAAGGTGATATGGGTGAATTTTATTCGTGAACCCACCAACTTGCTACAATCGATGTTTGATATGGATGAATTTTATTCGTGTCGTTTTGAAGTAACGTACCAAGATGGATGGATCAGGTTGAAACATATCAACTTTTGTTGTTGGCTGAGACGGGCGTGTTGGATTGAATGATTGATATGCAAAATCACAACCACTTCATCATCCATATTTTCATTTTGTACAAGTAGTTGATTTGTTTATTATGATTAGAAAAATAATGGCATTACTAGAGTAATTTAAATCTTCAAATCATAGTAGTAAAAGGCGCCAAAGGTGCACACCTAGGTGCATTGGCAAAGCTAGGCAAGGCCACACAGCCTTGCAGCCATCAAGGCGCTCAGGCGAGATTTTAGCCAAATTATGCAAATTCTGGTCAAAAACCGTCTGACCAGGTAAACAGCATGTTTTCAACATGTCTGAAAAATTATGTGCTTTCTTTTTTTCGCTCACTTAAGAACTGATGAGTTAGAAGAGAAAGGGAGCAGAGATGGGGTTAGAAGAAATATGGGGTGAAGAGATAGATAGTAAAGCTTAGTCCTACAAAAATAATCTCTATTTATATTATTTATACAAATTATACAGGACTATCTTGATATGAATTTGTTACTGACTTGACAGTTGAAGGTGACGTAACGGGTTATTTTCATATTGCAGCTCGTTTGATTACATTTTGAATATATTCTTTTTGTTAGGCTTTATAAATTTTTGTTTCATTTCCTAGACCTATTATACATATTTTTTACTTAGGCATTTTATATTTTTGTTTCATTTCCTAGACCTGTTATATATTTTTTTACTTTTTTCTAATAGAGCGTGTCTTTTGTTCCGGGGGTGCGCAGGCGAGGCCTCTGGCCTTGAGTGTGACTTGCGCCTTTGACTACTATGCTTCAAACATAACAATCTGAGAGCTTGTACACAATAAATAGACCTTTGGAAAATTTTGAATCCATTTGACTCGTTCTTGTCTTCGTTAAAATTTGGATTTGACATGTTTGAGATGAAACATAAGCCTAGTGTTAAAATTTCGATTTGACATGTTTGAGATGAAACATTTAATAAAACAGTTAAGAACAGTTCATAATTTTAAACCCTAATAATAATCATTACTAAACCCTAATAACAATATAGTCTAATAGACCAAGGTAAAACATTAATAATTTTAAGAGACCACATATAATTCCAGAGATTTTAAATTCAAAATTTTGTTGAATATGAATTTGGATACTGAATATTGATATGATATATGTTTGTTTACAACCCTATGTACCACTAAAACGCGTTTACTGTTACGTGAAATTGTTCTAGACCATGTTTAAATTCAGAGATTTTAAATTTAAAATTTTAATGGATATGAATTTGGATACTGAATACTGATATGATATATGTTTGTTTACACCCATATGTACCACTAAAACATGTTTATTGTACGTAAAATTGCAGATGCTTGAGATTGAGAAGGGTGCCAAAGAGCTCACTATTCCTATAATTAAAGACAATAGACAAATAATAGCTACTACCAATGGTGGATTAAAGTACCCATCGTCATTAGTGTTCAATTCGAGATGGAAACGTGAAGAAATGCACGATGATGCCAAACGATTTAGTTATCCTACTGTTTCCGGTGTTACAAGGCCTGAAAATGAAGAAGATATTGCCTTCATGACTGTAAGTTAACCGTCACTATAACAAATCAAACCGTTGCTATATATTGCACTAAGCTTTCTTACCATTGACCGTTTTGTGGAAATTGTGATGATAGATTCTTGAACTCGGACATCTTATAAGAACAAAACAAATTTCCTCGGAGGAACTTGTGGGGATTTTTCTAAAGAGGCTAAAAAGGTAAGTTTGCTTGCTTGGAATTCCCAAATGTATTATAAATATCTATTTTTTAAATTATAATATAAAGTGTGTGCTTTGATGATCCCATAGGTACAATCCAGTGTTGGAAGCGGTGATCACCATTACCGAGGATCTTGCCTACAAGCAGGCAAAACATGCAGATCAATTACTCGCAGAAGGAGTCGATTTAGGTATTGTAAACATAGAGGGAGCGTGGTCTAAACGATTCCGTTCAAATGAATAATATTTGTACGAGTCGAAACGGGATGGGTTGACTAAATATACTCTTTGTGCTCATTTTGTAATATTTTATAAACTAGAGTGTGCAATGTGATTACAAAAACCATATAATTGCCATCTAAATATAACATTTTATATGAAATGATCTAAGAGGTTGCATACATTACCAATTTACTTGAGGCGACTTCTGGCCGCCCATTTCTTTTTCATCTAATATTTTTCTTTTAAAATGTGTTACTTGTTAGGGATAAAACCTAATCATGAATCATGATCAACCACTTCATAAGAATTGGTCTAGATCTAAATCGCATTCTCCAAGATGCCGGAGAAGAGTTTTTTTTATGTACACTTTAAAGCACATGTCATTTGTGAGAGCTTGGTTTTAATAAGAATTTATTGAACTGATAGGTCCACTTCATGGGATACCATATGGGCTAAAGGACATCATTGCGGTTCCTGAATACAAAACTACTTGGGGTTCAACTACATTTAAAGATCAAGTTCTTGACATAGAGGCTTGGGTTTACAAGAGGTATCAACACAATACTTTACCAAAACTTTGGCCTATTAGTAACTTCTATTTGTAATTAGTGGGTTAAATCAGATTATAGCGAGTTTATAATTACAGTATGTATCTGAGTTTTTGATAAGGTAATTTAGGTGGTCTTGTGCATTTAAGATACTCCTCAAGATGCTTCAACCATTCCACCCATTTTCTTGCAATATTTCTTCATTTTATATGTTAGAGATAGACTTGAGCCAAATTGATCCATTCATAAGTAAATGGGTTCAACTGTTGAATATACCATCTATGGTTTGATGCTTCATGAGGTAATGCAGGTTGAAGTCTGCAGGGGCGGTTCTTGTCGGGAAACTGGTTACAGGGTCTCTGGCTTATGATGATATTTGGTTCGGTGGGCGAACCAGAAACCCATGGAACATTGAGGAGTTCACCACTGGTTCATCAGCCGGGCCAGCTGCGTGCACCTCAGCAGGTATGGTTCCTTTTGCAATTGGATCCGAGACAGCTGGTTCAATAACTTACCCTGCTGCTCGGTGTGGCGTGACTGCATTGAGGCCAACATTTGGCACGGTTGGACGAACTGGTGTGCTGAGCTTGTCTGAAAGCCTGGTAATGATAATATCCAACTTTCAGTTCTGGATTTATTGTATTATGTTTATATGTTCTGTAATTAATGAGTGTTTTTCATTCTTTGTAAGGACAAACTTGGCCCCTTATGTAGAAGTGCTGTTGATTGTGCAATTGTTCTAGATGTTATCCGGGGTAAAGATCCAGATGACTTGTCTTCAAGAAAAATCTTTCTTGATGACCCCTTTGCTGTAGACATCACAAACCTTACGGTTGGCTATATTGAGGATGCCGAGATGGAGGTGAGTTTGTGTTAGATATGAATATAGTTAACAGAATAAGAGGTGGCAAATCGATGTGGGTGGGTAACAGGTCGAAACAGGTTAAGATTAGAAGAAGTGATTTTCGTGTAGGCCAAATTTTAGCCTGAAATGAGTCGACCCAATTTCTTTTTTGCTCCTTTTATTTTATTAAAATTAATTGGTTTCCCAAAAATAATAGCAATAACTCTATTATTACAATAACAGTATAGTATAGGAGGTTGTATGCATTAAGATCACACTTTGGCTCCATCTGGGTAGTCTGATAAGGCGAATCCATGTCTAGTGTAAGCTGCAATTTACCTGATCTTGTTGGTTAGTAGGCCATTGAAGTGTCCAGTGAGTTTCTGATAACTGGTTTTATGGTTACAAAAAACGCAAATCAATACATTCACAAATAACGCCTTTAATTTTCATGATGACGCTAAGAATTATAGAAATATCACCTCTAATTTTTGTGATGATGCTAATTGCTAAGAGATATAGATGATGGATTTTTGGTAATGTCAAACTGGTAGGTTGTTGATGTACTTAGATCAAAGGGTGTTAAGATGGTGCCATTTAAGCTCAATTACACCGTCGAGTCGGCTCAAGGGATCTTAAACTTCACTATGGATGTTGATATGCTAGCTCACTTCGACAATTGGCAACGATCTGGACAAGATAACGAGTTCGAGGCCCAAGACCAATGGCCGACAGAACTTCGCCGTGCACGTGTAATACCAGCTGTTGATTATATACAGGTACCTCATTACCATCTATTCATCCACTATAACAAATGTGTGTGGAAATAGTTGATATGGTGTATGATTGTTTATATCAAGTGTGTTGCGTATTCATTTCCAAATGTCTTTTGACAGTCGCAACGAGCACGGGGTAAGTTAATTCAAGAAGTAAAGGAGAGTTTTACAGTTGATGCATTTGTTGGAAATGTGACTGATTGGGAAAAAGTTTGTGTCGGTAATCTAGTGGGGATGCCAGTAATGGTTGTCCCTGTTGGCTTTGAGAAAATTAAGGATCCACCCACCGATGACACTCCTAGAAGAACCACAGTGACCACTGGCATCTACGCTCCCCCAGATCATGATCACATTGTAAGGTGTCTTCGACCGAATGGTTTCACATGAAAAACCGTTGACGAGCATAAAACCCAAGTTTTTGTTACAGAAATGAATTTTTTGATGTTTTGCTAGAACACGAAAATTCTACCAAAAATAATTGCATCTTTTACCTAGCAATTTATACGAGATTGCCACCTCAGAATTGGGTCGGCAAAATGGGAGGGGCGGACGTGGACATAGGTACTTTGTGGGTTCGGTAAATTATATCGTTATTAGTAATCAAAGATTTTTATAATAAAGCAGCCTATGGGGTTTTTCTATTTGTTTTTTGACTTATTTTGATGTTTTCTTTTAGTTGGTTTTTTCATATTTTAATCAATTTAACCCATCAAATAAGACGCAATCCAGACGGCCCCTTGGCCCCGTGGGTCGAAATTGCCACCTCAGCAAGAGAATGGTTTGAGAGGTTTAAGGTTTTGTTAGTTTTTTGTCAAATAAATCCTTAGGAGGATGTTGAAAAAGTTAACTACCTGGTTGATGTGTAGGCACTAGCATTGGTGATGGCGTATCAAAATGTCACCGATCATCATAAACAACGACCGCCTATGGACAATCTTGGTCCAGATGATACAATCCCAAATCCACCCAAGGCGGTGATACCTCCAAGGATTCTTAAAAGGTAATGCTTCATAGTTCATGTGCATGTTGGCTAAAACAATGTGCTCGAGTTGAATTTTTGTGCTTGTGGAAGTCGTGTGATCAAGTCTTGTTGCTACATATCTGTTTATCAGTCCCTTCTGTTGTGTTGTGCATGTGTGTTAATTAATGCTTGGTATGGTATATCTACGACAATATGATCGTTACGCTTTTGTGGCAGGTATGATATGTTCGTGTAATGGTTACATCATACATAATACGTTGAATCATTTTCACGTTTTGGTTTCTTATCCAAATGTAATTGTAATCCTGCAACGCCTGCTAGATTGTTCTCAAACTATGAGTATGTCATATCATGACTTGATTTTGTAACATTGTTAGCTATATTATGATGGAAATGGCTATTTGTGCATATATGTCACATCACACTGACTTTGTGAAACGTTCATCCTATGTCTTGTGATATGGAAATGGTTGTCTTCCTTTCATAGAGGAAGAAATTTGATCAGTTTCTATTAAAAATGTTACTTGTGATTTATTCATCTAAAATAGTTTGTTGAGAAAGGAGATTATTCTAGTTGGTATGGTTCTTGGTGATATTGTGGACTTGTTTTTTTGTTGTCCTTTAGATAACAACTTCAAGCTGTAGACAATCTAAAGAATCGATAAATCGAAAGCTCACCACTTTGTTGTCCGACGTAATCCAATACATAAAATAGCCAAACAAATTAAATAGCTAATGAATGATTCACTTAAGCAATTTTTCTTTGTCTGATTTTAATGGTTTGATTTGTGTAAATGAAATCATCTAACCAAACATCTATGAATCCCGGTTAAAATTGTTAATTTGTGAACTTATCTGCGCAGTTGTGGCAATATCAATTTTGGAGATTGTTGAGTATGACATTGAGATTAACCGGAGAAGTGCTAAGATTGGAGATACGATCAAAAGAACATCCTCCGTTATGTCGACTAATCAGTAATCACGCTTTAGATGACTTCTTATCAAGCAAAATCCTATACACACGCTAGCTTTATTATTGTATGCAACAGAGGCTATTGTTGGAATATCGTTTATTAATCTAACAAAACCAAAACGAACCCTTCGATAACAGATTAGCTAAAACGAATGGGATATGGCTTTTAATAACGAAAGCGTATGCTTATGATTGGGTTTTAGACGTTAGCCATACCAAATCATTTGCAGCATAGCACCAAATCCTTGCGCACTTTTGATGGATGGAGTGATAATCATCTAAATCTCCTCTTAAAACGTCTCAAGTTGAAACCTCGTTTTCACTAGTCTTATGTCATATCCCTAAAGGTCATCCACACAAGAAAACACAAAAGCGATTATTTAGTTGATCTCATTGGTTGACATGCATTGATGACGGTTCCGTGAGTTCTAGAGTCTCATGGTTGGAAAAACAACCGCTGCAATTTAAGATGATGTTGCCAACAAGACCAAACGAGCAATAATAAATCACACCAAACCATACACCCTCATGATATGCACTAGGGTTTAGCCTTTTTCGGTTTTTTTAGATAGATCAAACAAGTGTATTGTACACCCTCGGATCAAACAAATGTATCGTACCATCGAAACAAACAAGTGCATTGTACACCGTCAATAGATGGAGTGGTAGGCACATGTAGTTCAACCCTTGTTTTCAGTGGTTTAATGTCATAACCTCTTTACAAGCCACCCCCGCTCAACACAATCTACAATTTACCTGAACCCGTGAATGTTTCGGTAACAGGTACAAGCGATAACAATAACCAAGCGTGCTGCAATTTAAAGCGAAGTTACTAATAAAATCAAAGCACTTGCTACAATCCTTGAGAATCTAGTTATAATAAATCTCTCATTTACAACGTCATACAAGGTTTTTGTGTAGTTTCCTTCCCTTCTAAACCACAAAAATAAAAACTTTCAATGTGTTTTAACGCAAAAATATGAGTGAAAACAAAATATTGAATCTAAACTCGCCAACATCATCAGTTATCACGTCTCGTCTTTCTACGAGGACCTGCTGCGGTCTCGCTCTTCTCTTCTTCCTTTTCCTCTTCATCTTCTGCAGGCTTTGAACCCTCTCCTTCTTCCTTGTTTGCCGGTGCCACATTCACCTTCTTTGTCTACAAAAAACGACATTCATCCTCAGATTAACAGATAGCATGGTAAACAATTATTAAGCCATCCAAAAAGATTTACGATTAGTCAACCCGTTTATAGCGTCACCTCAAGAAAAGATGAGACTAAGTCAGGTACTTACCGCTTTCTTCCCACCAAACAACAGCTTCAACAAGAAGGTAAAGATGACCACCACAATTGAAACCAAGACCCCAATTGTAATGTTTGGTTGTTCCTCAGCCTTCTCAATAACCTCCTGCAATAACCAAAAAAAACCCGTATTTAGTTTTAAACAAGTCTGGCCGGTTTGACCGATCTGACATCTAAACGGCTTAGTACACGTTTCAGTTTTTGTGGCTTGGTTCTTTACAAGCCGTCCAGTTAGAAATTTAACTTTTAACCTTTATTATTTATATAGATTTACTTTAATGGAATACATATAGTCATCTTTGTTACTTTAAAAACGTCTTGATACAAACTAATTATATCTAAGAAAATAGA
Source organism: Flaveria bidentis (assembly GCA_018326385.1). Taxonomy (NCBI): domain Eukaryota; kingdom Viridiplantae; phylum Streptophyta; class Magnoliopsida; order Asterales; family Asteraceae; genus Flaveria; species Flaveria bidentis. The sequence goes on along the minus strand of BJCM01038839.1, from coordinate 7,949 downwards.
AAAATATTCGGTCCAATCTGCCAGACAGTCAAAAAAACCAAACCCTTAAACGGCCAAAGCAGTAAAAGAGGATGATTTTTTATGGTTCCCTGAAACCGTAGTTGGTGATTCTGTCCTAAATTTTTATCAGAACCAGCTCAACTGGACCATGAACATCTCTAGTTTTAAATACACGCAACAAGAAAAACAAAAACCCAGCATGCACTGGTGACTTACCGTAATCTTGTCCTTGTGGTCACCCAAGAAAGGCAGATCAGCGATCTTGTAAAGAACATCAAACACAGCTTTCTGAAATAGATATAATCGAAGTAAAATGATCAGAAAAACAAATATGTCAAATGAAAAGGGGAAAAAAGTTTTTATATTTTATTCATGGGTAGATTACCTGGATTCCCTTGAGACCATCAGACACAGCAGATTGTTCTTCTGCCTTCTGTTTCTCTTCTTCCACCTTATACTTTGGCTTCCATGTGGTATCCCTGATTTCTGATGCAGTCTTTTCATCACTAGCTATCAAAATGTTGTCAAACAGGATTCCATCTTGCATAGTCCAGATCTCGATACCAATTGCAGCAATCGGTTCAAAGTTGGGTTTTTCAAGTTCAAAGTACTCAGGGTTCGGGATCTCACGAGGCTTCCAGATACCCTTGTAAGCAGGATTATCGATTAGGGGAGCATGCCATTTACCCTTGTAAGCTGGGTTTCTCTTTAAGGGTCTTCTCCATTCTCCACACCCGGATGCAGATTCACATTTCGGGTTGTCTATTTTGGGTGCTTCCCATTCACCATCCTCCTCATCGTCCCAATCCTCAGGCTTAACTGCCTCGGGGTCGTCAATTTCTTCAGGTTCGTCTTCTAGCCAGCCTTCAGGCATCTCAGCTTCTTCATCTAGTATCTCCATGGGTGCATCCTCATCCCAATCCTCAGGTTTTGTGGCTTCTGGGTCAGGGATTTGGGCACGCTCGTCCCAATCTTCAGGTTTTTTATCATCTGGGTCGGGAATGGTTTCTGCGGGGATTAGTGCGGGTTCAAAGTCCTCGGATGAGAGGAAATTTGCCTTCTTTTTCTCTTCTCCATCAACCAAGATTACAACCTCATTGTTGGGCTTTAATATGGCTGTGTATACATGGGTCAATTTGTCTGAAGGAACAGTTGGGGGGAACTTGAGATGGTGCTCAATGTACTCTCCACTTTTGGGGTTTTTGTGTTTTAGGATGAAATGGACCTTGTTTGTGGCTCCACATTTGTCTGGGCCAAACATGATCGAATAAGGAGACTCGTTATCAAACCCCTTGGCTGTCCAGCCAGCCTCTTGTGGTCGAAGATACTTCAAATACGCACCACCACACTCGAGGCCGTTTTGAAGACGGACTTCGAACTGAAGAACAATTGTACCATCCTTGAGCTCAACGGGTTTTTCTAGCTCCTTGACAATCGCATACTTTCTAGCTTGCTCGCTTACGAGAAGCCCATAATCCTCATGTCCTTCACTCTTCGAGTGTTTCCATTCACCTATGGACCATAAATAGTAGGGAAGTGATCAATTAAACAAGCTCATATCTTAACATCCACATGAATACATAATGATGGAAAGTGATCAGTTATACAGTTGTTTAAAGAACACAAAATCTACCTACCTTACAAGGCAAGAGCAAATATAAGAATCAACACTAAACCAAAAACTAGGGAGTGAAAATTGAGATCGCCACTTGCCCTACAAAACTATAATAGAATGAAATAGCTTGTAGGTTCGCCGTTCTTATATACCATAATATCAAACAATCAACCCCAAAAGTAACTGATCATAATGATACCATTGGGTCATTAAGTCAGAATTGTTGTTGGGTTAAAGGGGGCGTAGGTGTGATTAGCATTTAGAAAATACGATTAATGTACAAAAACCAGAAGGCTATTTAATATTTATACATATGAAGTCGTTATTAAGAGTCGACATTTTGTGGTTGATCAGCAAGTTCACGCTCTAATCAAAACATACATTACAAGTTTATAGAGTAAGCCCAATCCCTAAAGAAGATGAATCTTTCTGGTCTGCACACTGCAAACATGTACATACGGATCTAACAAGATGATGAACCGTGACCACATCATTCAATACTGCCTATTTATCTCTAAGGCTAATTTGCAAGCATTAGTGATACGCAGAGTGTTGTAGTCGAATTCAAACATCACCGGCAAGTCATCTTAACTTCTTAAGCAACCAATGCAGCTATAAAAGGGAAACTAAACATGTGTCCAGCAGAAACCTAAAAATGTTCTTATAATCTATCTTCCTGATCGAATCGTTAACTATGCCCTAACTGAACAATCATTCACATAGACATCTAGCTACAAAGTTCAATTAATTCACCAGTTTATCGTCATCAACAGTTCAAACGATTTGTTGATTTCCAAACCACATAAACCCTAACATCAAGCTAATCAAACTAATCACATACATACATCATAGTTCATACATCCGAAACTCCAAACAGATCCGAAATCTTACCAGAATAATCTTCCTTCTCAGACACGATCCAACTCCCCTCAAACGATTCATCAAACGACTCATAAAACACCTACAAACACCAAACAAATCAGCCACCAATTCACACATTCCAGATCCACAAAACACAAATCAAATCAGTTCACTTACAGCGTCAGACGAAGCGTAAATCTGCGAAATCAAGCAACCAAACAGCAGAAAACAACACAACCGCAACGAACGCATCTTCCTCCTCCTGCTTTCTTCAGTAATCTAAACAACCTAAGATCAAAATCAACAAACTAACTGTTGAATTTGTGAGTTGATTTGTAGAAGAAGCTTCTAGAGAGAGTGTTGTGTTTGTGTGTTGTTCAAATGTTGAAGTTTATCGTGAGTCAATATATAGATCTGGGGGTGAGTTTGTGTCGAGTAGATCCGACCAATAATAACGCATACCACGTCGAAGTAGCCAATTAACGGTTGACACGTAGGATGTTAAGCATGGCTTCATTTGCCTGCAGGAGGCTTGAGATCAACGGTCAGGATTCGTTGATTGCGTTCTGGGCTATGACTAATTAATTATTAATTAATTAATTTATAATATATTAATTATCAATGCGTGTTGTATAAAAATGTTTTTTTTTTTAATTTTCAACCCAAAACTTTTTTTTTTCTTTTTGTAATGTAATCTCACTAAATTTATTTTTTTATTTTTAACCTAAAATTTTTCATCTTTTACAATTTGATCTTACAACTTTTTTTTATTTTCAACTTTAATCCGTTATATTTTTCATCGCTCGTAAATTTATGTTTTATGTTTCGTTCTAAGTTTTGCAAGTTAACACGGCACAACATGCATGTGTAATTCAACATTTTTATGTTTCGTTTTACGTTTCATTCTAATTTTATGACTTAACACGACGCAACATGCATATGTGGTTTAATGTTTTGATGTCTATTTTGACACATTTGACAAGTTCATCACAACACACGGTTCCTAGATCAACTTAGTTAATTTTTTAATGTTTTAAGTTTCGGTCTAATTTTTCCACACTAACACAACGCAACTTTATTGTTGGTGGTCATTGATAGTGGTGTGACATTATTGCTATTTGACATGATTTTACGCCCCCGCGCGCAACGCGGGGGCTTAATTCTAGTTATTAATTATAAAGCAACAGAAAGTAATACGGGTGTGATGTTTTCGAATCAAAAATCACGAACATCCCTTAATTTCTTTTTTGTTTAGCGGGGAAATCAGTGAAACTTCATCGACCCCATGTGTTTTTCTTCCATCGGGTCCGGGGGCATAGTATTCTCAATTTTATTATATGTATGTCACCTCATCTTCCGGGTAACTTGCCCGGACTTCACTCTGTCTCCCCTTAATAAGACGGAGTATATGTTATATAAAGTTGTTGTGGCTTCGTTTTTAAAAGTAGATATGAAAAACACATTTGGTTAGTGATATAAATAAGAAATTTAAACTCCACCCCAGGTAATATAAAAGCAAATGAATCATAAGAAAATTGTAAACCATGAGTTAGTTTAATGGCTTTTGTACGTAGTGAATCGATAACTTATATATTATCATGAAAAGTTGTTTTGAACAAAGTTTACTTCAAACATATATATAAGTAAGCATGTCGTACCAACACATTCATATTCTACAAAACATTATATTATAATAGTTATAAAAATAAAAAAGGATTTGTAAGCTAGCCATGGCATCATCTTGTTGGAACTTTATGATTAAAGATGAGGGAGTCAAATTGTAACTTTTGAGGTGGTCATATTGTAAAATTTACGTTTAAAAATACTTGTACAATGATGCTTCAAACACTCGGAAACTTAGATTTGACATTATAAAATATAAAACAATATAAATTTATGAGATATCAACCCCAACAAATGTTATGTGTGTAATTTTAATGTATGCTATGTGTTATGGTGTTTCATTCAATTAGCAAAGGTTTAAGTTTTATCATAAACACATTGTATAAAACTAAAAATAGATTAGTGAGTCCATAAGTTCTTCGTTCAAATTAACATCTTATGGTCTTAATATGAAATTCATACGTTTCATGTCAACCTTTTTTAGCTTGAAACATTTTTTTTTGAAATTCTTTGATTTCAAATGAAGGTTATTTTAAAGTAGTATTTATTTTTATCAATAACACTTCTTTAACTACGCTCATGACTACGATGATTTTCCACCATGTCTTATAGTGTAAAAACAAGCTTCTTTGTCATATAAAGATATGCTTCACCATGACTAGACCATACCACATTCATATAAAATCCATCAAATAAGTTTTTATATAACTAGTTTCACGTAATTTTATGGGTTAGGAGATAGATGAACTCATCTTGACATCAAAAACTCTCGGGTTGTAGTGTTTTCTTCTTGTAACTTTGATGCCTAATGTGTCTATGAATTCATGACACCTTTAAATATTCAATGGAGGTTTTACAGTGAAATTACAACTACGTTTGGAGAGTGGATCTGTAAAATCTTGAAATCTTTTAATCTTGTTGATTCAAAATTGTACAGGCTAAGATGGGGTTTCTAGTTTGAGTCTTTTAAATTTAAAAAATCAAATAAAACAACTGATCCTTAATTCCTTATAGATAGCTTTTGCCGGATTTTAAGGATCTAGAATTAGCACTCATTTAATTCTCTAAGTTTCGGTTGTATGGATTCAACATCTCAGATTACATTTCAACATTTTGACCGATTTTTTGACATTTTGGTCATAATTTTCATACAATCTTCACATATAATAAATCAAACCTATTTCAACCACATGTCAATTTTTCAACAATTGCATTGCCACATGGTAATTTTTCCTCTAAAGTTTGTCCACATGACATCTCCATATGGTGTTTTTTTTAAAACACGCGGGTTATACAATCCGACCCATCATCCAAACAGGTTAACTTAAATAGGCCCAAAAGCAAAGTTGTAACCCTAATTTCATTATACATTTCCTACAGCCGCTCTCCATGTTTTCATCCATTCGACACAAGAAGCAATTCTTCGATCTAACATACGATTTCATCTGTATCTAACATCTAATCATTCCGATTTGAAGTTCATCATGGTTCTAAGGTAAGCATTTAAGATTTCCCGTGATATGATCCTACATCGAATCTCCATACATTTATTTAATCGTTGAATGTGGTAATTCGTTTAGGTTTACAATCGATTAGAAGTTCATACGTTTACACTCGAATCTCCATACGTTTATTTAATCGTTCTGGTTTATTTAATCGTCTATTTCCCGTGATTTGAAGTTCATACGTTTACACTCAAATCTCCGAGTCAAGTGTTGATGCTTCATGTAATCTTGTGGTAACTAGATTCGATAGCCCTAATTATTTCCCGTGATTTGAAGTTCATACGTTTACAATTCTGTTGAGATGTGTTTTCTTTGTTAGTTAGTACTTTGAGATATATGTAAGATTCATTAGTCATAGCATCATAGTGTTGTATTGATTTTCTCTTTTATGTTCTTGAAAGAGGGTACTTTTGCACACTTTTGATCGAAGGCTATTTGGTTTTTTGTTCATTGGCACTCTTGATTTTTTACCCTTAGATTTTTTAGTTTTTTTATCTTAAATTTTTAGTTGAAGGGGTGTATTTTTTACATTTTAGTTGTTCCATATGTTTTTTTACTGCAGGACTTTTTGCTATATATATTGTCTATTATATTTTTTGTAGGTATCTTACACAAAAAGTTGAAATAAACCTGGTGGTACTACTTGCAATCTGCGATTTCATAATCCTTTACCTGTTCTGCTTAATAATTACAACTTTAATAAAAAATTATTCATTCCTTTTGTACATTCCTTTGTTTTGCCAATTTTGTTAATATATTTTTTGTTTTTCTTATTTGATTTGTATCTTCGCCGACAACACACGACTTAGTTAAGTGTTTATATTTTATAATTCGGTGTTCTGTATATTATGTTACAAGAATTCTCATGGTTTTTTTGTGAATATTGAATCTTTTTACACGGGCTCAAACCTTCTGGTATGGTGTCTAACCTCCCCATTTATTTTCTTTCATATTATCCTTTATATATTTTGAATCGTTGTATTTGGTTATTTTATATCATGTACAATAAGATTTATTTTTGTTCGTTTAGATTTTTATACCACAAATCTATTTTTATGGTTGATATATTTTGTTTAATATTTTTTTTAATCTCAAAGAACCTTATACATTAATTTAAACATATAAAAAATATAAACGGTTATCTTCTTATTTAAACATTTAACTTATTATTTTTCATACATCTTAAGATTATTTACTCTATATTTTTTCCTTAATTAATGACCACTTATTCTGAATATTATATTCGATTAAGATTAATATTAACAATCCAAAACAATATTTAAATAATTTTCCATATTTATATATATATTTTTTATTTTTAGAACTGTACATATTTCCCATAATTTATAAAATATAATTGATTTCAGTCATCATTATATAACCAAATATAACTAAAATTATATTAGAACAATATTTACAAAAGATTAGAATAATTTTTTTAGATAAATATATATTCATTCAAATCATGCTTAAAATAAGTTATATTAGCTAAAGTAATTATTATAAGAGAAACAACGATATTCTTGCAAATCATTCTTAGTGTAACATTTTGTATTTTTACGTTAAATAAAAGTTAACGTCGTTTAATCTTGCAAGGACTATTGTAGCCTAATATGAAACTCATGGATGCCTTATTTGCTTGCAATTAACTTTTAATTTGTAAATTTATAGTTTCATTAAATTAAACTTAATGTTTAATAATGAAAAGATACAAATAATGAAAAGAA
>BJCM01038822.1:0-18095 GCA_018326385.1 Flaveria bidentis | reverse complement strand
TAACCCTAGCCGTCTGAGTTCGTCCAGTACGTCTCATCCAAGTTCATAGAACATTTCAGATCATTCCTAATCTATTCTTAACGTATTCTAATCGTTAGGTTTGATCGGATTAACGTTTTCTTTGATTGGATCGCCAATCAAATAGGATTCCGCACTATTTGATCTGGTTTCACGTTGAATTAGTTAGTACTTAGTACGCAGCAGGTCCTAACAGGAGTCTTACCATGAGTTTTAACCACTAAGACTTTGTTTTGCACATAGCAGGCAGTATTGACTGCCTTAGTCTAGAAGGTGATGGGCAGTTTAGAGTCAGACAACATAGTTCTTGCAGCTTCAATAAGTGTCATGTTTCTCCTCTCAATAACACCATTTTGCGGAGGAGTCTTGGGAGCACTATATTGTCTTGTAATACCCTTTTTCATCACAAAATGTATCCAGGACTTGGTTCTTGAATTCAGTTCCTTGATCATATCTTATGGTCTTGACCTTTTGATCACTTTAATTCTCAATCTTTAAGATTAAATTCTTCAGAATCTTTAGAGTCTCATCCTTAGTTCTAAGAAAGAAGACTCATGTGAATCTTGTAAAGTCATCTGTGGTCACTAAACAATAAGAGGTTCTTCCTAGACTCATTACACTGGTGGGGACAAAGAGATCCATATGTAACAAGTGTAAGTGAGTAGCGATGGAATTTCTTTCCTTTGGCTTGTGAGATACTTTGTGTTTCTTCTCTTTTAGGCATGCCACATAATGATCATCACTTGTAAACTCTTTCTTTGGCATTCCAGTTACCAAACCATTCTTAATAATTTTGTTCATGTTTCTAAAGTTTACATTGAACATTCTTTTAAAGGAAAGACTCATCACTATTTTCTTTAGACAGAAAACATGAAACTTCTCCTAAGGGAGATGTCTCTTGCAAATCCATCTTATACATGTTCCCTCTCCTAAGCAGGATATGCTCATAAGGAATGACCACCCTAGGCTTGAGAACAATGCACTCATGCTTAGTAAAGAGCAATTTTTGACTCTGATCACAAAATTAGGATACACTCAGAAGATTGTACCCAAGCTCCTTGACAAAATTTACCTTTTCAATGTTGAGCTTACCATTTGTGACATTGCCCCTTCCTACAATGTAACCTCTTGCATCCCCTCCAAAAGCAACTGGTCCTCCATCAATTTTTTTCAAACTTTTGAAGTAGTGGCCTATTGCCTGTCATATGCCTGGAACAGCCACTGTCAATGATCCATATATTCTTGTTTGTCTTGAGTTGTTCCTGCACAAAAGAGATGGTTAGTTACATTTGGAAACCCAAGCTTCATTGGTCTTGGGCTCATCAAAAGATGTTGAAGACAATGCAAAAGTAATTGATCCTATAGTCATGCTAGAGATATCGTTTGCTGAAGTTGATGAAGAACTCTCAACCACTTGATCTTTCTTTAACTTCCACACCACCTTTGGAAGCTTAGACTTGACCTTCAATACTTTGGAAGTTTTCTTGACTTCGGAAGATCGTGCTTTGACTATAGCGGGCTTTAGTATTTCGAAAGTATTCCTTCCTTCTGAGACCAAAGTTTCTTTTGAAGGCAAGTTTCCGCTTGTCTTCTTCTTCATCTTGGAGCATCCGAAGGAAAAAGATTTTCCTTCTGAAGCTTTCTTCTTTTTCTCCAAAATCTTAGAAGTTTCTTTCTTTGTGATGTGGAGAGTACTCTTTGAATTGTAAACACAATCCTTAGCAAAGTGAGAGGTACTCCCACACATAACACAATCCATTTTTCTTCCTTCTAGGAGTCTTCTTTCGTGAGCAAAGCTGAACTTGATAACTTTCAATCTCCATCTTCTTCTTTTCAAATGATGTGGCAATTCTTGTGGGGTTAGAACTACCTTTGGAGGTTGATGGTTCATGTTGTACAGCAGTGGTGCACAACTTATTAGCCTTCTACTTGATGATGGGATGATTTGAACATGAACTAGAACTCTTGTTGTTGGAGTTCAAGTTTGTGTCCTCCACTTTAACCACTTCAAATCCTGTAGAAATAAAGACCCGTTTTTGTGTAGAGTTGAAAGTGTCCTTGATCTTTTAAGCCTTCTTTGCCTTTCTCTTGCTCTTTCTAATCAAGTTCTTTCTCTTGGACTTGGTCATCCCAATAGTTTTACTCTCCTCAGATGGATGATGACCCTTTTTAGAATGCTCTTCTTCACTCTTCTCAGAGTCATTGTTCATCATCTTCTCTTCATCATCTTCAATCAAAGGGTCTATAAGGGGAAGCTCATCTTCACTAGTTCCACACCTAGGAGATCTTACAAACAAGACTATATGTGGAGTAGCTATCTCACAAGATCCCAGTCTCTACTTATTCTGATAACAAACTTTTGCATGCAAGAATGAGGATATCATATTCTTGAAGGTCTCTTATTCAAGAACACATTTTTCTGCCCTGGCTTTGTTGATCACAATCTCAGCCTGGCATTCAGTCAACTTGGCTATGAGATCCTTGATCTGAGTCCTATAATTAGTGTGCTCGTGTTTAAGGACTGAAATGGTTTTCTCTAAGTCCTCTATCTTTAACGTATAATAAATTTCAGCCTTTTTGAAATCAGATTTTATGATATTCAATGACTCAAGATCAGATCTCATCTCTAAGTTATAGGACCTATATCTATTAACTTTAGCAATACATTCAGGAGTGCAAAGATGTTCCAATACCTTAGCTTCATCATGGCCAGCCATGAGTGCTTGATTTAGAGATGCATCTTCCACCTGAAAGATCCAATCAAAGCCTCCTTCTTTAACAGCAACTGCAGCTTGTTGTTTTGGCTTCTCATTCTAGGAAGCTCTCTTAGTGTAGTTTGGTCTGGCTTGAGTCTGGCCACCTTTTGTTCTTGGTGCCTTGCATTCTTTAGCAAAGTGTCCCATCTGGTTACAATTATAACACTTTACCTTGCTTTTATCCAACCCAAACTTTCCACTGGCTACATTGCTAGGAAACTTTCTCCTTGTCCTCTTGTAGAACTTCTTGGCTATGTGAGTGAGAAGAGCCATCTGCTAAACTATCTCCATATACTCTAGATCATCAAGATGGATACAGTCCAAGTCTTAATGGGTGAAGAGAAAGTTGCTTGTGGATTCATCAGCAGAAACAAAGGCCTGACAAGAACTTGTCTTTTGGAAGGGACTTCCTTGAGTGTAGCTTTCTCTTGGAGTCTCTGAGAAGGTGATGAATGGACCCTTTTGTGAGTTGTCAGGGTAGCATATGAGATTATGTTGAGGTTTTATGCTATCCCTTTCAGTCACATGAAGGGCTGAACCCATTTGATTGCTACAGTTACCAGATGAGTTTTGCATGTTCATCTCCATCTAGTATCCACTGAGAATACCATACAACTCAATCAGAGTAATAATCTTAAGGTTCTCAGTCCTCTTGATAACAACACAGTAATGTGTGCATTGTCTGGGAAGAGCGGACATAAATTTCCTTATGATGTCTCTATTCTCAAGAGTTACTCCAACATCCATTAGAGTATCCATAATCTTAACATACCTGAAGTATTATTCAGTCATGGTTTCACCTGTTTTAAAGGTGAAGTTTTCAAACTGCTACTTTAGGAGATCCTTCTTGTTCTCATTGCTTCAATAGAACCCTCATACTTTAGTTTCAATGCATCCCACAGCTGTTTAGTTGTTTTACATTTCTTGAAACCTTTGTAGATGGAATTTGGAAGAGCTATTTGAAGGGGTGTCATGACCTTTTGATCAATCTCTATTATTTGTTTGTCTTCATCAGAAAAATCAGCCACAGCCTTTGGAATCATACCACCACCAGTAGTAGAAGAGGTTCTTGGTATGTAAGGTCCTTCAACAACAGAGTCCCACATCATGGAGTCTTGAGACTTGATAAAGCCTTCCATTCTTTGAAACCGGGTATCAAAGTCTTCAGGAGTGATCAGTGGAGACTTTGTCATAGTTCTAGTTTCCATATCAGCCTTAGTGATAGCTGCCATTTGAGTTGCTAAGTGTTTTGTATGTGTGAGGGATCTTAAGATGGTGAAATCTTATATCAAGAGCCTGAAATATTCTGATACCAAATGCATGACCGTTAGAAGGGGTGATGCACTTTACAGCACAACAACACAATTAAGAAGAGTTATTTAGAACACTTAACACATCAAATAAGGAACTAGTTAACTAAAGTAAAGAATGCTTAAGAACATAAGTTAATTGAGAGACAGAACAAGAAGGCATAGAACACAAGTAATTAGTTTTCAAGAATGTTGTATATTGCTTCTCAAGTTCTATTACCAAGTGTTACAAAAGAATTATGGAAAGTTACAAGTACCTGAGATACATATACTACATCCTACAGTCGGCCATACTTTGAAAGCGAGCTGGATACATAAGACTAGACAACAAAATCAAATGTAGAGTCAAAAGGCAAATTGCTCTTTGACTTGTGACTATGACATGTCATAGCTCATATCATAATATATTACAAAAAGGATTAAGTACATAAAGTAGAAAGCTCAGACTTAAGACCTCAATGTATAGTTTTCCAAAAGCATGGACCTTGGCACCAAATTGTGAAAGTTGGTGACTCAAACAGAGTTGCAGCGGAAAGGTGGTCCCGCTTTATGAAAAGTACATCAGATAATAGCATGTGCATAAAAGTCTTCGGAAAAAATATGTCTTCATAAACTGGTTTTGGAAGACATTGTCTTTGAAGCTTTAGAAGACATCATATTTTGGCTTCGGAAGATATTGTTCTTGGCTTCGGAAGATTTTACACTTAGAATATTTCTTGTGTAAGTGTAAAACTTCCGAAGCATTTCTACTTCAGTACTTTAGTGCATGCATGTAGAGAGACTCTGGATGCTTTGAATGTTTTGACTGCATCAAACTTATTGCAATCCTTATAGATTTTTAGTATGTTCTTTAAAAATTAATGTTCTATTTTAAATGTAGCAGCCTGTTTGATTCTACCCAAAAGGATATGGGTAAAAGAGAGTCTGCTAGCATATATGTTGCATACTTCTATTAATGTTATGTTTCTCCTTTCAGCTACATCATTATGTTGAGGAATTCTTGCTTCATTAAATTGCTAACTTATTTTTCTTTTTTGTATAGAAAGAAGAAATAATATCATTCTTAACTTCAGTTCCATTATCAATTCTTAAAGTTTTTATTTTAAGATCAATTTGGTTTTCTATCTTAGTGATACAAGATTTGATTATTTTTTGTCTTTCTGACTTGTGTAGTAGAAAGAGTATCCATGTAAATCTTGAGTAATCATCTATTACCACCAGATAATATTGCTTCTTACCAATATTTAAAATTTTTGTTTTGTCCAAATAGGTCTATATAAAACAATTTCATTTTCATTTGATTAGAAATTACCAATATAGAACCATGAGACACTCTATGTTGTTTGCCATTCAAACATGTAGTGTAGTAGTCTGTATAGAAAAATTATTTTGAGGTAGACCTATTACTAGATCACCTTTGACTAATTGATTCATTTTGTTAAAATTAGAGTGTCCCAATCTTCTATGCCACAATTAGGAAACAATTTTATTGCTTTTGATAATAAACAAGTTTTAGATGTTGAAGTTGTAACTGTATTCATATTAACAATGTATGGGTTGTTTTGGTGAGGAGTTTTCATAATGATATAATCTTCTAGAATATGAAAACCCTTCTTGAGTATGTAGTAGTTTTTGGAGTCAAAGAGTGTGTCATATCCCTTGTCACAGATTTACGATACACTTAGTGGATTGCACTGGAGGTTGGAGTAGTAGTTGATATTTTCATTGCTTTTCCTTCACTAGTGATCTGTCCTCCTATTTTATCTCCTCCAAATTCTATATTGCCTTTATGTTTTCTCTTAAAATCCCGAACGAAGGAATGGTTTCAAGTCGTATGGTGGGTGTACCACTGTCAACATACCAGATGTTGTCAAGCTTTCTTTGGTGTACCTTCACATATAATAAAATTTAGTTAGACTATGCAACCCGGGCCAAAATGGTCTTGGGTTTTCCGTCTTTCATTGAAACACAAATCTCTTCAAGAGATGCATTGCCTTCTGGTTTAAAACTCCATGCATTGCCTTCTTGAGAATGATTTATCTCTTCAAGAGAGGTTCTTTGAGCTCTTATCCTTTAATTTCTAAGGTTATTTTGATGTCTTATTTGATACTTATGTCTCTAGTTTAGTTGTTTAATATTATCGTAGAATGATTTATTAGAATTCATGACAACTTTAGTGTGTGGAGTCTGTCCAGGTGCACCACCTTTGTTCTTGTTATGAATAATTGGTTGCTACTCAATTGATTTCTCAATCTGATGTTTTTCTTCTTACACTCTTTATTGAAAAAGCAGTTTGTAGTGTTATGATTGTTTCTATCATAAAATGAACAGTAGTCGTTATAATAACATGTTTTAGTACAGTAGTTGTTCATGTCATAGTACTTACAATACTTTTCAGATTTGTGTTTTTCAGTGTTGTAAGTGTATTGATCACATCGTTTATAGTAAGATAAATTAGAGTTATTTGGTTAATGATAACTTTTAATTTAAGAGATGGTTTTGGTGTAACATCAAAAGTAAGTATTTGTTGCTTTGGTTGAGTGGTTATTCTCCACTTTCCTTTAGTTATTCTTTTAAAAGGGGTAGTGGAAGATTCATCATTTCTTTCACCTAAGCAAATGTAAAATATTTGCTTTTGTTTGGATTATTTGGGTGATATTGCAGCAGTAACAAACATAGTTGAAACTTGTGTAGTTTCAGTGGATGGCTCATCAATTTCATCATACAAAATATCCTCATCATCATTATTAGTTGTATGTATATCAAATTTATTGTTTTCACAATCGTAAAAGTTTGTTAATTTAATTTGAGGTGAAATTTGACTTCTAACAAACTTGATTAAAGTTGACTTTGATGATAGTGATGTAGGTTTTAAGGCATCAGTTCTATCATGAGGATCAATTGAATCCCTATTCTTGTTTGTCATTTATTCAAGCAATGGCACATAGTTTTTGTTGTATGGTGGGTTAACTTTGTTATACCCGATTCTTGAATGGTCTTTAAAAGCCCTTTACTAAGTTGGAAGTTTTTTTAAATTTTGATTGCTTACTTTAATCTTTTGAAGTTTGACTTATGTTTCAACCTGTGTTATTTTTTATTGAGTTAAGGATTCAGAGAGCTGCTTAACTTGTGCTATCAGGATAAGCTTTTCTAACAACAACTTCTCTAAATCATTTTCATATGATAAAATATTAATTTCATATCATTTTTGTTCAGTTTTGAGACTATCATTTAAAATTTGTGTTTCAATCACTTTCCTAGAAAGTTGATCAGCATGATCTCTATATCTTGTAACTTCATCAATGCAACGCGTGAGTACAAGGATTCTTAATAACCTCCTTTGGGATCTCAGTGAGTTTTTCTTCAAGTTGTGCCATGAGGGCATGATACAAAGATTGATCTCTGCTTCATACATGCTCCAATCACACTCACCATCATGTTTAATGATCATTGCTTATGATTTATGATGTTAACTAAGATTGTAATGAGTGATTTGAGGTTGTGTTAAAGCATATGGTATGCTAATTGCTCGTGGAATTTATCTTTTTGATTAATATCAACTTGATGGTTGTGGTTGTTGATTGTCTCTTTATGTTCCTGGTTGTTGACATTCTCTTGAAGAAGTCCATAAAATTGACTGTCGTAGAACCTCACCTTCGATTTGTCAAAACCAATTTTAGTCTTCTTATCCATGGTTAGACCCATATATCTTAAAAGAAATCTCTTGGATCTATAGAAAATCCTAGCTATGGACCATTGAACATCCATTTCTTCTACCATATCTGGTGGAAGTTCATCCAAATATTGTTTAATGATGTGTGATGGTGTCAAGTTTGTACCAAGGTCTGGTTCAAAACTTGTTGAAAATGCTGCAAATGTTGCCTTTTGTTCTTCACTTTGAAGATTAATGGTGAGGGCATCCATTTGTTTGTCAAACTTGTGGATGTTTTGATTTTGTAAATGTTTCTATTTGTTGGAACTTGATTCTTGTTGATTTTGATGTTAATGTTGGTACTAATGTTTGCTTTAAGGTGTTACTTCAAGGGAAGCATGAACATCGGTCTTCTTTTGACATTTGTATTTGTTTGGATGATTCTAGAGCTTGAAGAATGATGTTTTACTTGAGTCAATAAATTCTTCATCTTTATCCTCCCAGTGTATGTTAAGAATGCACTGGCTATTGATTGCATCTCCTTGAATTTGTATGATTCAACATGCCTCCCAGTGTTGTTGTTTCTTTATCTTTCATCATGTTCTAATGCCTCCACTTTAGCAACTAAAGCATCTAATGATATTGCTTCAAGATCAAGTGTTTCTTTCATTAAAGAAACTGACTATGTCTAGCTCTCTAGTAGTGTGTGACGCATTTTCTTATTGATCTCCATTAATTCATACTTAAGTCCATATATGATCATTTCATTGACTAATTATACAAATCTATAGAGTTGTTGTGGTATTTATTCACCTTGGATGTGATAAATGAATCATATTATGCTCTCAACTTCTCCTTTTTGATTCCTCTGATTTCATCACTTCCTTAACACGTGGTGTGAAAAGCATTCCAAAGTTAATTGGTTGTTTTAAAGTTTTCTACCCTAGTTAGAATTTCAAAAGGAAGAGTCATTTCTAGGATATGTATGCTTTCATATATGTTTTGAATTTCTTCGAGGCATCACCAGCTCACTTTTTAGGCTAAATGGATTTTTTGTGCTGATTCCTCAGTTATTCAAGTCCATAGATTAGGGTCCTGGAAGATAATCTAGTTTCTAAACATGGTCTTCCATTGTTTGAAGTGTACTTTGTTTTTAAACATAGTGGTTTAAGACCACTGTTTGATCCCGAAACTTTGTAAGGCATGTTAATGTTTGATTAACTTAACGGTTTAAGTTAATTTGATTACTTTTTTAGCTCGGTGCTAAATTAAATTATCCTAAAGTGGTATTAGTCCAAGTCCAACTTTTATAAACTAGGATTTGTTTGATTGATTTTTAAGACTTAAAATAACCAAATACATGAAATTAATCAATCAATTTAACAACTAATTTCATTAATGTTTCCTATGTAATGTTAGTCAACAACAGTCAAGGACCTTTAAGTGAACCGGTAAAAAAAGTGAAATTTTAAATAAGGAATATTCGGTCAAAACCCTTTAAATTTTGGTCAATGAAAGTCAAAACCCTAATAAACTTTAAAACACAATAAATGTTTCGACTACTTAGATCAAAAAGATTCTCCTTAATGCCTTTTCATGAAAATTTAAATGAAGAACGGATTCTTCACTTGTTTAATTTTAATATCAACAAAATCGCCAGAGATTTTGAAGATATGATGACGATGAACTAGCTTTTATTTTAGAACAGGTCGAGCAACTTTGTGTGAAAATCGACGACTAAGGTGATTTTGATGACATTTTTGTTACTGATTCGAGCTTAAAACTGCTCGAATATGATGTTATGACACAATTTCTGGGTTGAAATCAAACAAACTAGTGTTTGAATAAGGAAAGTTAATAGAACCATAATCAGGTTATAGTTTATACAAAATCTCCTTAAAAATGACTTGGTTTTATGAGATTTTTTAATAAATTTGTTTAAAAATTGTTTATGAATACTTTTGAGAGTTTTTTACTAACAATAACACAATTTCTTCTTGAATAAGAACCAAAACAGTCTATTAAGACATGTTTTTGAACTATTTAATGAATAGAAATGTAAAAGAGTGTTCTTGTGTTGTTTTATGCTCAATGTGTTGTTTTTGAACCGCTCACTATTGTAATTTCCCC
The DNA here is from genome assembly GCA_018326385.1 of Flaveria bidentis. NCBI lineage: Eukaryota > Viridiplantae > Streptophyta > Magnoliopsida > Asterales > Asteraceae > Flaveria > Flaveria bidentis. Next base: position 8,229 of record BJCM01038822.1, on the reverse strand, counting down.
TCTCTCGATGTCTCTCTCTCCTTCTATATCTCATATATATACCCTATCTCACGGTGATGGAGGTGATAATGGTGGTGGTTGGTTGGTTGCAGGTTGGATGATAATTGTGGTGGCAGTCGTTGTGGTTGTAGGTTGGGTGTTGATGGAGGTAACGATGGTGGTGTTTGGTGGTCGTGGGATAGGGTTTAATGGAGGTGAGGTCGGGTAGTTTGGGGTTTGATGGAGGTGATGGTGGTGGTGGTTAGTGATAGAGGTGATGATGGGTGGTGCTCGTCGGTGGGCGGGATGGGTGGTGCTCGGCGGTGGGTGGTATGGGTGGTGTTTGACGGTCAGTGGGATAGGTGGTGCTTGGCGATTGGTGGGATGGGTGATGCTTGGCTATGGACTAGACGAGTGGTATTTAGTTAGGGTTTTGGGTAGGAGATAGATGAGATGTGCTTTATCCTTTTTTATAATTTTTTAAAATCAAATTAGTAAAAAGAGTATATTTCCCTCATGTGCAAGTCACTTGATTGAACTTAACAACAAATTTAACGTTTGTTAGAGGAAAGGATGAAAAGTGTAAGCTTTTTTAAACGTAAAGGATGTTTACTGTAATTTTCTTCGTTTAAGTACAAAACCTGAAATTTGCTACAAACTTAAAGGACGAAAAGTGTAATTTACTCTAAAATCAATTGGGTGCTATGGGAGTAGGTCATCGCTCCAAAACAATCAGGTGGAGTTGGTCTTGGATTGCTTAAAGAATCAAACATTGCTCTTCTAAGAAATGGTTGGCGGTTTAAAATGGATAAAGGCAGCCTTTGGAAACGAATCATAACCGCATTGCACTTGCAATCAAGGAGCATTTCCTTCATTCCTTTAAGGTGGGGTCTCTCGGGTGTATGGTCTAACATTTCTAAAGTAAGTTACTTGCTATCATCTTATAACTTTTATCCTCACAACATGATTCATGTAAGACGTGGAGATGTAAAATAAATCAAATTCTAGGTTCATACATGGGTTTGTGACCTTCCTCTTTCCTAGAAATATCCATAGTTGTATGATTTGGAAGTCTACAAAGATTGCACTATAGCCAACAAGATAGTGATGATTAATGGGTTAGTAAATTATATTGGTGTTCGCACTAAGTTCCCACATTCTCCAACTGAAGTTGATCAACTCCGTTCTTCTTGAATCATTATCAGTAAATTCTCACTATCCACATCCCAAGACACATGGGTATGGGGTGGTATGGGATGCTAATTCTATTAGGATTTCCTTGGTCAAATTGGTCAAGAAGCATCTTTGAATTCGAGCTAACTACACGGATAAATGGTTTGATTGGAATAAAGGGCTCCCTCTGAAAATCAACATCTTTGGTTGATGGGCACACTTAAATCGATTACTCTCACCAACTGCTCTAGTAAGGAGAAACATCCATGTTGGGTCCCGAACTTGTAGATTATGGGGAGAAGTAAATGAAACCTTTGAGCATATCTTTTCTAGCTGCTATATAGCTTTTTTTATATGGAATCCATAAGCTTTTGGTTCCATATCCCTTTAATTATACTCTCTCTGCAAATACATCCTGACTCTTCACAAAAATACACATTATGGCGGTACCAAGAGTAATATAATCCAATCCATCTTTCTCGTCTCGTGTTAGGCAATTTGAAAAGCAAGAAACAACACCATTTTCAGCAATAAAGAAATCACCATTCTTAATATCATGAAAGAAATCAAAGTGCTTGGATACCTCTAGTGTAAGGCCCCGTTCCTGGGACGCTTACAGCTGGACAATCATCGCACGTAAAATATAAAATATACATTTAAATTTGCTAAAACATTGTAGCGGAATACTTAATAAACCATTTCATATATTAATGACCACTTTTGCAAGACAATACAATCATTGTTAATTGTTACAAAATTTTTATTGTTTTCATTACAATCACCTAAATGTCATTTAACATAAAATGGATGTCATCCCAACAACTTGCTATGTTGCTACGCCTGTGCCATCCTCAACAATCATCACCTGCCAACTATTAAACATACGAAAGTCAACGACGTTGAGTGAGTTCTAGATTTATAAAATTATATTATCTTTCTTTCGTTAAAACATTTTCATTATTATCGCACATAATCATACATCGTACATACATCAAGGTAACATTTATTATCTTCCATCATTATTCATTTCGTACATGTCGCTCATTTCGTACATATCACACGTTTCGTACATTTCGCACAATTATTATCTTTCACTTCTATCTAGATCTTGTTGTATTCTTAACCCCCCCCCCCTCTTGGGAACAAAGTCATATCATCTAGGGTTAAGCGAAAAGGTTCCCATATCGCACGTATGCAACAGTCACCAAGACTGACTCCTTTGTGTGAACCCTCACAGTCGGGATAGCAACTCTCATTAAGTCGTGAGCCCATTTACATTGACTTGCAAGATTTTTGTTCATTCATTCGGTTTCACTTTTGTTATCTTAAATATTTTTCATCGTTAAGATAATATTTTACATTCATTATCATAATCAAACCACATAAGCTACATAATAATACACAATAAGGACCATAATGAAAGCATTGCATAAAGATACATAACATCATCACACATCATCATACAACGTCATATAATCATCACACGTCATCATAAAAACATAACTGATGCTCCACGGGACAATGGGGGTTCGGGAGCGGCATCCCCTGACAGCGGGATCCTAGGGGCAGCAGCCCCTAGTGGGGTTGTAACACCCGGATATTTTCTTTGAAGGCGACGAAAGAAGAAAAAGGAAATAAAGTCCAAAGTCGAGGGACCAAACTCGCCAATGAGAGAAAGTTAGGTGAATGGGGGTATTTAAAGGGAGAGGGCAGCCCTCACCCTCTCCCCACACCCACAAAATCAGCCAAAAGAGAGAAGAGAAGAGAGAAATGGGAGAAAAGAAGAGAAAAGTTTGGTTCGAGTGGATTCAAGCATGCAAAATCATCGTGTAGCGGGCCTAATCGAAGCTCTACTTCTCGGTGTTGTTTGTGTGAGTTCTAGCACCCCTCTTTTACCCATTTTCAACTGATTTGGGGCTGGAACACATAGTGAAAACCTATTTTTGAAAAGTGTATGTTTGACCCGTGTGTATGTGTTTGTGTGTGATGTGTTTGGAGTTTGTTTTCGGGATTTTGTGTGCTTGAATGGTGTTGTGGTATACATTCCTAAGGTTTAGGATGGTTAATTTGGGCTTAGAATGGGTTTGTATGAGCTTGGAGGTCGAAAATGGCAGATTGGGTTTGGGGGTGAGCTGTATTCTGCACAGTTAGGGCTATGCGACCGAATGGCATGCTAGTCATGCGACTGAAGTCCACACGCATGCCAGTCGTGCGATTGAAGGTCAATCGCATGTGAGACATACGACTGAGGCCCATACTCCTACTAGTCGTGCGACTGAGGGTCAATCACATGGGAAGTCATGCGACTGAGGGCCCATTCGCATAAGTGCTGATCCATATTAGTTTCATCCGGATAGGTGTTCATCCGCATGAGGTCCATTTACATGATTGGGTGTTCATCCGTATAGGTGTTCATCCGCATTGGTCCATTCGCATGATGTTCAGTCGCCTGGAGGCCATGCGTTTGAAGGGTGCCCATACGCCCAAATAGCGCTGGTGTACCCGAGGGAAAAGCGTAGTATAATTACTAACTTTCGGTGGAAGGTGCAGATGTAAGTTTTGACATGGAAGTTCCCGTAAGTTCGTGTAAGGTGACTGTTGAGACCTTAGAGGTTATGTCGGGCATGATGATGATGTTGTATGATTATTCATGATGTATGTTATGTAGATATGATGTACCCCTGTATGATGATGACTGTGTATGATGATGTTCCTTACTATGTATGTTTATCTTTCCCGTGTGAGTACGTTGAATGTGAATAAATGAAACGAATGATGAAGATAATAATGACATTATCCATGTGTACGTATGATGTATGATCGCATAAAAGTAAAGAACAGTTTAACGAAAGAAAAGTATGTTTTATTATAAAACTAGAACTCACTCAGCAATGATGACTTTTATATGTTTCCAGTTGGCAAGTAATGGTTGCTGAGGATGGCACGGGGCGGCTACTCAGCTCTTTCGGATGGCATCAATTTATATAATACTTTTGTTATGTAATGCAACATGTATTTTGTAACTGGTTAACGATGTATTATTTTGCAAAAGCCTTTATAATTAAATGAAATGTCATTTTTAAATGTTTCTACTGCGATGTTTATTTAAGACAAATGTAAATATATGTTTTATGTGCGATGATTGACCAGCTATAAGTGTCCCGGGAACGGGGCCTTACAAGTTGGTATCAGAGCCAAAGTTTAAGTGAAATGGGTAAATTTTCAAAATAAATCTTAACTTAAATTGAGAATGGGATGGAAAGGGAAGGGATGCCAATCTGAGTAGTTGCGTTCCATCAGGTATTTTCGTAATGTTAACCGGTATTTCATACGCATGGTATGTGGTTATGTGTTGTTTGTAGATTTAAATACTAATGTAGTCAGGACAGGTAATGCTTGGGGTATTAAGAGTAAAGTAAGTGGCTAATCACAACTAGCCACTATAATTAGAGACTTACTATACTTGACATAAACTGAGCCGTTTCCTTGAATGACCGTGTTGGTGTTTTAATCTTTCAGTGTGTGTGAGGATGGCTGGTGGTAGATCTTCGAAAGCATCTCATGGTGGTGGTCATGATGGGCTTGGTGCTGAGCCGCAACCCAAGAGGGGAAGACCCAGAGTTGAAAAGGTGGTTCATGAAGAACACGAGACCCCTCATCCGGAGGGTGGCGATGAGAGCGCCAATCTGAGAGCCTCGGTAAAGGAGGCTGTTGTTGAAGAAGTCCATCAGGTCATGCAAACGATCTTACCGTCTGTAGTGACCAAAGTCATCAAGGTTGAACGGGAAGGGGAAAGGAAAGAGAGGAATAGGTCCTCGGGAGGATGGGAGCAACCGGAGCCTGAAACGGTTCTCTCTATTGATGAAGAAGAGAAGGAGGAAGAAGAGCCTGTGTAGGAGGTGACACGAGGCTGTAACTATGAGGCGTTTCAATGATGCAAGCCCCCTACTTTTGATGGTAACGGCACTGCCGTTGTTGCTCACCGATGGGTGAGAGAAATGGAAGTTGTGTTAAATATCAGCGAGTGCCGGGAGGATCAGAAGGTAAAGTTTGCTACCTATTCTTTTGTGGACTCGGCTCTGTACTGGTGGGACAATATAGTCCAAGCCGAGGGTAGTTGGGCAATCGGGAGGATGAGATGGTCTTAACTGAAGAAGTTGGTGATTGAGGAGTCATGTACTCATAGAGAAATATATAAAGTTGAGAGAGAATTCCTGCAGCTGGAGCCGGGAATGATGACGCACCAATAGTACACCACCAAATTCAATGAGATGGCACGTTTGGTGCCGGACCAAGTGACGCCTTTGTCACGAAAGATTAAAAGATACATTCAGGGCTTGCCAGGGGATATCCGTGGGCACATGATCGTCGCTCGACCGAGCACGTTTAGGTCGGCAGTGGATTTGGCGGGGAGACTGTACGATGAGAAGGCCGTGGTGGTGGTTGCTGAAGGTGGCAGGAAGGGTGGTGGTGATCGAAACCGGAATAGGAAGAGGTTTGGTCGGGGTGATGCCTCGACGGGTAACAAGAAGGCACGGGTGGACGACAACCAGGTGGTCACATCGGGTGCGGGCTTGAGGAAATGTGGTTGGTGTGGAAAAGAGAATAGTGGGGAGTACAGGCTGGGGTCGAACTTGTGTTTCAAATGTGGGAAGATGGGGCATATAGCAAAGGACTGTCGTATGGTCTGGTGCTTTAACTGTGGTGAAGAGGGACACATGAGTAAGGACTGTAAGAAGCTAAGGGCTGAGGGTTCTGGGGCGAAGAAGAGGGGAAGTGAAGGACCGAGGGCGAGCGCCAGGGTATTCACTATGACACAGAAGGAAGCTTGGATGGACCCTGATGTCGTGTCCGGTACATTTCTGGTGAACCAAACTTTAGCTTCTGTGTTATTTGATTCGGGTGCTAGTAAAAGTTTTATTTCTGCTACTTTATGTGCTAAGCTTCATGTTTGTAGTAGACGTGTTGATGCGCCCTTTGATGTAGAAACCGCCATAGGTAAGTCTACCAGGATTTCTGAGATGACAGAAGACTGTGATGTGGAACTAGAAGGTTAGAAGTTTCCTTTTAGACCATTTGAGATTACCTTAGGTGGTTTTGATTTAGTTCTTGCGATGGATTGATTGGAGGACTCTGAGCCGAACATTGTGTGCCGCAAGAAGATGATTCGTTTGATAGCGCCTGACGGGAGTTTGGTAACTATTTATGGGGATCGGGTCACGACGATCCTAAAGGTAATCTCAATGGCGGTGGCGAGAAGGTGTATGAGGTGTGGATGTATCACCTACTTGGCTTATGTAAAGGACGCCGATACGCCAACACCACAACTATCCGATGTTCCGGTTGTGTGTGACTTTCCAGACATGTTCCCCAAAAGACTTACCAGGAGTGCCACCTGACCGAGAGATCGAGTTTCAAATTGATCTGATACCGGGTGCCCAACCTGTTGCCAAGGCACCGTATCGGTTGGCCCCGACTGAGATGAAAGAGTTGATGGAGCAGTTGAAAGAGCTGCTTGATAAGGGGTTCATTCGACCGAGTATCTCTCCTTGGGGTGCTCCAGTCTTATTCGTAAAGAAGAAAGACGGTAGTATGAGGATGTGTATTGACTACCGTGAGCTGAACAAGTTGATGGTGAAGAATTGATTCCCCTTACCGAGAATAGATGATTTGTTCGATCAGCTTCAAGGTGCCCGTTGGCTCTCAGGAATAGATCTTCGATCGGGTTACCATCAGCTGAAGGTGAAAGAGCCATGTTGTTCCTAAAACAGCTTTTCACACGTGTTATGGTCACTACAAGTTTCTTGTCATGTCTTTTGGTTTGACTAATGCGCCAGCTTCTTTTATGGATCTGATGAACCGTGTGTCTCGGCCTATGTTGGATAAATCAGTGATTGTGTTTATTAATGATATCCTGATTTATTCAAAGAGCGAGATTGAGCATGCTGGCCACATTCGAGAGGTTTTGGAGACGTTGAGAAAGGAGAAGCTGTACGCCAAGTTCTCCAAGTGCGCATTTTGGTTGTGTGAAGTTCAGTTCTTGGGTCATGTGGTGAATCCTGACAGGATTATGGTGTACCTGGCAAAGGTGGAGGCGGTGATGCAATGGAAGTCTCCTAAGACGCCATCCGAGATTCATAGCTTCTTGCGTTTGGCGGGCTACTACAGAAGATTCATCCAAGAATTTTCTAAGATTGCTTCTCCACTAACCAAGTTGACCCGAAAAGATGTGAAATTTGTATGGGGTCAAGCTCAAGAGAAGGCGTTTGATGAATTGAATGCGAGATTGACTCAAGTCTCTTGTTTTATCATTACCCGATGTAAGTGAAGATTTTGTGGTTTATTCTGATGCTTCCTACTCAGGGTTGGGGTGTGTGTTAATGCAGAGAGGGAAGGTTATAGCCTATGCATCCCAACAGTTGAAGGTTCATGAGGTCAATTACCCTACTCATGACTTGGAGCTAGCAGCCGTGGTCTTTGCACTAAAGATTTGGAGGCACTATCTTTACGGGACGAAGTGCACCATTTGCACTAACCACAAGAACTTGAAGTACTTCTTTGATAAGAAGGACCTAAACATGAGATCCATTACCATCCGGGCAAGCCAACATGGTGGTAGATGCCCTTAGTCGAAAAGAGAGGCCCGAGTCGATTCGGGTGAAAGCAAATCAGGTGATCATGACCTCGGATGTGATGAAGCAAGTCAAAGAGTTTCAAGATGAGGCATTGAAAGAATATCATCTTAACTCTGAAAGAATGAGAGGTCTGGTGGCGGAGTTGGGTGAAAACATATTTGGTGTTAGAACCTGGTTTGGACGAATGTGGATTCCTCATTTCGGGGATCTACGTATGAAGATCATGGATGATGCTCACAAGACTCGATACTCTATTCATCCTGGTGCTACAAAGATGTACCAAGACATGAAGAAAGATTATTGGTGGCCGGGCATGAAGCGTGATGTGGTGGAGTATGTGAGTAAGTGCCTTACTTGCTTACAAGTGAAGGCCGAGCATCAAAAGCCGTATAGGAAGATCCAACCTTTGGATATACCAGAATGGAAGTGGGAGCACATCACC